>VZTM01037610.1:189462-282509 GCA_013400555.1 Jacana jacana
CCCTCGAGGCGACGCTTCGCCGGGGGTGGGTAGTTTGTCACCGCCGGCAGCGGGGTCCTGTCCCTTTAAGAAGCCGCTCGCCCAGGGTGTTCTAACCCGCCCAGCCTAACCTGCTAGCAAGGAAAAAGTTCTTTAAATAATGGATACGCCGCTCCGCCAATCGGGACGCGGAGCCTGGCTGGCGGGGCGGGGCTGGCTGGCCTGGGCCAATAGGCGCGGGGGGGGCGGGGCTGGGGGNGGCGCGGGGGAGGCGGGGCTGGGCGTCCGGGCTAGGTTGCGCCGAAGTACAGCTCCAAGTGAAGTTAATCTGGGGTGAAGCAAACAGAAAATTGTGGAGATTTTGTTGGTAGGAATTTTCCGGTTCTAATCGCGTGGTGTGGCGTTATTTCGCCCTCTGGGGCAGAGGAGTTCATGTGCGTGGGGCTTTTTTCTCATTGTTTCGCTTTCTAATGATGGCAGGATATTAACATTTATGCAGGGAAGCAGAACAAAAGGGCTCTTTAGACAGGAAATAAGGTGTTGAGGGGCTCAAACTTGACCGAGTTTCTTTTGTCATCTGTTGGCTTGCACCGGGTTGTTCCATTTTATTTTTTTCTCTTGCGTGGAAGGATCGAGTGGTTCCACCTTATCTTATATGGAGAAATGTTAATTCTAAAATAGCAAGGATAATGCTGCTGGCTTGGAGTTACACAATGTTACAGGAAGAGAGCTCGATTTTAACTCTAACTTCTCTGATTGTGATGAGATTGAGCTAACGAATTATGACAGCTGCTGTGGGGATTATTCAGTGATAGCATTTGCTCTAAGTCATTTGTCTTAAATTGCCTTTTGTTGTATCACTGAAGACTGCTGTGCTGTTGTCTGTACATTTGTTCTTGGCGAGAGGAATGTCTCACAGGTCTTTAGCATTTAGAACAAAGATATGTAAAAATTATGTAAAACATCACCATTTTTCTCTTCTTTTTTAATTAGTTTTGCAGAGTATCTGGGGCTGTCAGAGCTCTGGTTACAAACACAGGCAGGAAAATGATGTGTTATTGCCCTGTGATGCAGCTACTGCCCTGCCAGCCAAAAAAAAATAAAAATAAGGTGGTGGGGATTTTTTTTTTTCTTTAGAAATCGGTCAGAATCTCTTCTGAATCCTGTGTTGCCCAAGGAGAGCAGGTGTTTTGAGGGAAGATTATTTCTAGTTTCTGTACCGGGTTTATTACAGATGGTATTTTTAGTGCCACTTTCTGCATCTGAAAGGTCTTCGGGACCAAGAAAAGTATGATTTGCCCTGAGTGGCATGGGATGGGCGAGGGGGGGGAGAGCAGGAAGCGTCAAGTCGGGAAGCAGGGGGTTTCTAATGAGAATGAAGACTTTCTTTGAATTGTCATCCTTTCTGTACCTTTGGCAAGGATGTTAGATGGGGCCACATACAGAACAATGCTTTCAGAATGGTGAATAAATTTTCTTACCTCCCTAAATATTTCCTAGTTTTTATAAAAAAACACTGATGTGTATATATAGCTGCTCCTGGGAATTGGAAAAAAATACTCCTGGCCCTAATACTTGTTGAGTCTGAGGAGTTTGATGGGTTTGTTTGATGAGGCAAGATGATAGAAGAATGGATGTGAAAATTGAGCAGCAATCTTCCAAACGATGTTGGAAGACAATTGGTTAGACCTTTACTGAATGTAAACAAGTGCAATTATTAAAGTATACCTCATTCTTTCAGTTTCACATCGAGCCATTTTGTTTTCTCCCCAAGTGTTGGGTATGGATTACTTGTTACGTATGTCAGAGTGTCTTGACATGCTGGCATCTTGCCATGCTCCAGTGGCTTATAGGTCTGAATTACTAATTCACCCCTGCTATCTGTTTTTATCTGTTTATAGCTTTTTTTTTTAGCATTCTAGATTGTACTTAAACCCCGGAAATACTACTTTAGAATGAGCAGTGACTTCATGCTGTCTTTTAGCTGAGAGGTGGGCCAGATCTCATGTGTTGGGGAGATATTTAAGCGTGGAATATGTGTTTAAATACCTAGATTTTGATGCATTTATTAACTTAGGAACGATGCTAGGCCTAGGCTGAGTGGCTCCATCAGATGCCTCGGGTTAGGGCAAGAAGATTAGTATAGTTTGTTGTAATTTCTGTAAACTTATGAGTGTGTGTGTGAGACTTGCTTAAACAAAAGGAAGCAAACTTAACTCTTTGTGTACTATTAAAGGCTACATTTAGCCAGTAGCTTGTTCTGCTTAGACTGGGAAAAATGCTGAATACATGAGGTGGCTTGGATAGCTTTGCTTGATGACTGAGTAGCCATTCTTCTCAGGTCTCCGCTGCCCCCTGCAACTTAGTTAAGAAAGATGTATTATCTGGGACCAATTTTCCTGATTTATTCCACACAGAAGTGAAATGCTCAACTCTCTCACCACATGTATACAATTCTAACGCAGGCTGTTTGTAGAAAGCAAATCTGCCCTAAAGGATAAACACACCACTTTGCTGGCACAGCTGTACAACTTCTGTATTCAGGCTACAGCAAATGTTTCTTGCCTGCATTCAAAGCCGTGGCTGGCAGGACCCGTGTTGTCCCCGCACGGCGATTGGTTGTTCCGGCACTTCTTGTTCAGAAAGCCTTCTCCTGCTCATGCTCCATCTGCAGATCTGAAACGCTGTGAATGTGTTGTGAGCTGTGGGGTTTGCGTGTCTGCTTCTTGTGCCAGGATGAAATACACATCTCTGGTGTGAATAAGAGATCCTTGGAAGTGATTGTAAACCTGTGTACAACATGCAGGACCAAATTTGATCTCCCTTGTTTTATGAGGCCGAGGGGATCTGTGCTCTCTGGTGGTACTTCCCAGTGTCGTGAAAGTGGGTGGCCCACCATGCGCCGGGATGGCGGCCCTGTGCTCTGGTTCTGTTTAATACTACTTAAGAGAAGGCTGCAGGCCTCCTGTGGGATGATCTCTGTCAAACATGCCCGGAGCCTTGGGGAGGGCAGACGTCCATCCTGTGAACAGTGACATGGGTTTCAGATTCCTCCTTGCCGAGTGCCCTCTGCTCTGTGCAGGGGCCTCCTGCTGCTCTTCCCCCACCGTGGGTCGTGCGAGCACTGGAGGCAAAGTCAACCAGGCTCACTGAAATTGTTTTAAATTAGTGGCTTGAGCCAACCCAACTGGCTCTCTTCCCTTCCTCTTCCTCCCCCTATTTCCCAAGTGGTTTAGTGATCATTTCTGCTAATTGCTGTGTGCCCAAGGCAGAAGGGATTGGTGGAGAGGAATAATTTCCTCTCGGTGAGGTTCAGCTATATCCAAAAAGGGACATCTGCCTATAGTTTCAGACGGGGGGTTAGGTCTGTTACAGAGTTTGTTTGTGGTTTGTAGGAAGGAGGTCGTGAAGGGGTGACCTCGGGAGCTGTGACTCCTCGCAGCTCTGCTGTTGAGGGGAGGTTGGGGCTGCAGGGACAGCCCTTTCCTGCAGGTACAAGGGCTCCTCATGGAGATAGTTGGCCTCCTGTGGTGTGGAGCTCAGTCTGGGTGGGGCAGATGATCTGGCCAGTGATGTTTACACTGTAATAAGGTTTTGTGAAAATAAGCAGTTAATTACACATGACCTACAAAGGAATAAAAATAGCTTGGATCTGTTCTTGCTTCAAAATCCATTTAAGAGAGGCATGAAACATTTGGGATTTTTAAACCTGCCTTTTTTCTTTTTTACCTTCAGAAATATCAGGAACATTAAGTCCTTCTTCCCTGTTCTTGTTGGATGTCTCAGATGTGTCATAAGCTTCTCAGCCCTTAATTGAAGGGGTGGGGTGATATATTTTTAACAGATCCCTTCTTCCAACTATGTTTATAGGGCTTTTGAGCTAAATAGAGATTAGCAAAAACAAAGCTTTGACAGTGTAAAAATTATTTCTCCTTGATAAAGTTACATTTTCTTGCTCATTCTGTAGTTGTTGACACAAACTGAGATTTTTTTTTTATTTTTTTTTTTCATTTGAAAAGCCACTTTTCTGGTTATTAAATTCTGCATTAAGAGATGGATCAAGTTAGGATTTAACTCGATTTATCTTTTGCTCCATTTAGATCAACTGAAGACAATCTTTTAAGTATTACTTAGACAAATGAATATCGAATTTGAGTATTTCCTAAAAATAGCTCATTCTTAAGCAGCAGTTTTACTTAAATGCACAGCTCTTCCTTTAACTGAATGGTTCAGCAATCTTGCAGAAGCCGAAATTATCTCTATGCTGAAGACCACCCCTGCTCAGCCATTCTGCCCTGTCAGGATCTATTTGTATCACAGGGCTCTAACCTTCGGGATGCAGTTTTTGTCTGTCTGAAACATAATGATTCTGTACCTGGAGAACTAAACTGTAAACAGTGTGGCTGACCTGGCAGGCCCAGGCAACCACCTGAACAGTTTAACTAGCCCAGGGTTTAAGACAACACTGCACTGGTGTGTCCCGTGATTCACGATGTTAATGCATTTTTATCTATGTGAAGGATTAGGGAAACAAATACAAACTTAAATTGGGCCAGGGGCTTAATAGCAGTAATTTTGAGGACAGAAGTGAGGTGCTTTCTGCATGGTTGAACACTGTGCGTTGGATGTAACTTCTGTTGTGGGTTTGGGTTTTTTTTGTTTTGAAATAAGGAGTGAAGTTTTCACCAATAGTTTGTAGAAGGCAGAAGGCTAGACAGTTTCCATGTGTGTGCCATCGAATAAAGTTGGACTGATGAAAGCAGAATATTGCACGGGGAAGGCAGATATTTTCCACTTAATATTTTAAATTATATGTGGAGGTGAGAGGCATTCTACATGCAAAAATGTAAAATTTCTGTCAGTTGGATGTACTCCTGCCTTTTTGTACAAAAGGCTGTCTTTGAGTCAGACTGTCAGAAGACATTTCATGGGTTGTTGATCATGCTGGTTTTTGGGGTGGTAGGAGAGATATGAGACTGCAAAGGAGGATAAAATTATTTCTCTACTAGCCCCATATGAATGTAAGATGTTTTTCTAAAATCATATATGGAATCAAGGCCTTCATGTAATGTAGTGGTATCATGTAGCAGAATGTTTTCTGTGCCACTGAATGACCTTGCACTGGAATCTACGCCATTATCAAGGTAGGGGCAAAAGAAGTGGCTGTGTTTTGAGCATTAAACTGAAACGTTTGGAGATTGTTCTTCATGCCTGGTCCTTCAGATTTGGGTAGGAAGCTTACAAGGTAGCTTTTGTTGCTGATACAGGAGTATTCTAAGTGAACTTCACCAGACTGCTGATGTTGGGATTATACTATCCAAATACCATGCTAGTATGACATCCTGTTGGATGTTGGCATTAAATCCTTGAATAAAGTGATTTTGCAGTTATTAATTGGAATTAATTACCAAACAACTGTTATTGTCCGGGTGAAAAGTGACTAGAAAAGTAGTTATTGTAGTGTTTTATAAGAGCAAAAAAAATATAATCCATTACTAACTTCCAAAAAAGGGGGAAAAGTATAATTGTGATAATATGGAAGGACTTACCTGGTGGTTTTTTGTTTTGGTTTGGGTTTTTTTTTGGTTGGTTGGTTGGTTTTTAAGGGAAGATACTTTAGAATTGCATAATAGGATTGTTTTAAATTACCAGCATGTTTTCATGGGGTTTGTTTAAAGTATCCTGGTAGAGGAAGAAGGCAGCATTAGCTACAATAGGTCAGGGTAAGTGTGTTATTAGTTACACAACAAACAAATTGTCAGCTGAGTGTGACAAACTGTGCAGGGCTGACACTAGTGCTGGGACCAAGGAGTATTTGATTTGGTGTGGACTGGCCTGTCAGCTGTGCGTGAGTTCTTTTTGCCTCCCTAATAAATCTAGTCAAACTTGTCCCAGTGCTCAGATTGCGATGTGACACTCTGTGCATGGCAGTGGAGTAATTGGCTGGCTTTACAAAACACTTTTGGAAAACATCAACAAAATCTGATTTCACACTCTGGTCACTTAGTTGATCACGTTGCCTTCCTGCGTTTGTTCTTCCCTAACTTGATGTCTGTGAAACTTCTGCTACCTGTTGTCTCTCACACTGCAAGAATTAGCTTGCTTATTCTGCAAAGTAATAATGTGACTGTGACCTGTGGTCTTAAGTTTATACCTAGTCATTCTGTATATAAATAAATCCCTGATTAGTTGCTACCTACTTATCCTTCTATCTGCTACCTCACATCCCCCCCCCGCACAATCAGACTGCAGTGTTGAGGAATACCTCTGTACTTGCTGCAGCTCTAACATCTCAATTTCTTCATCTCAGTCTGAGAATTTATTGAAGCTTCTTTCTATGGCCTGATAGCTCTGAACTTACATGGGGTGGTGTATGCAGCATAAAATGCCTGTTCCAGTGTTGCTGGGTTTACTTAAACACCATCAATTTAGTTGTTAAAATGGGAAACTAGTCTTGTGAAACTCAGGTTTGTGGGTTAAAATCAGTCTTTTTTTTTATTGTAAGGGATACAAATATTCTTCAACACTGGTGTGGGGATTTTTGCCTTCACAAAAGGAGTGAGAGGCAGAAGAGGTTTCTGGGAGAGGCTGTTAAGGCATTGGGCTTTTGTTTTTCAAGCTGTATCAAGGATGTGGTACTCGTGGAATTAGCCCAGCATAATGCAGCAGCTGAAGCTGTGGTACATCTGAATCCATCTTTAGACCAAGCTGAAGGGCATTGCTCATGCTGATCTCCCTCTTGTTTCTGACCTTACGCCATATTAAAATGGAATATATTGTGCTCTTTTCCCATTGCTTCGCAATAGAAGCACTGTTGGCTGGTGTTTGAATGGAAGGGAATGACCATTGTGAGAGTTAGAAACCAAGGTGTAGCTTTCTGAGGCTTCAAATCTTGTGAGCAGATTTTGTTCCCTCATTGTCCATTCTAAAGTGTGCTACAGACTAAGATGCCAAGCAAAGTAATTAGAGAGTTCTGGCTTGCATTTTCCCTTTATCTACCTCTCCTTTATATTATGAATTTTCCTTTCTCTAGACAGTGCTGTTACTGTCATGTGTCAATCTGTACTATGGCGAAGAGCGTAAAAATAGAAGTCAGTTGTACTTAAACAGTGATTGTTCAAAGTGCTTCTAAAAATGCAAATTTCTGTTTGTGTGGCTTGAGGAAAAAGGGGGAATCCCATGGCACTGCTTAACAGCTTCACCCCTTTGGATACAAGTCCCTCCCATAAAGCCATTTATGGCTGTATTTTTCTATGTAGAATTGTAGAAAGAACTCTGTACAAAGGTACCATCGTAATAAATGGGGAGAGGGTGGCATCCAGACATGCTATTTTTAGGCTATTGTGCTCTTAACTTGCTGATCTAAGTGTTCTGGACAGTAAGTGGGGGAGACATTGTACTAGAAATGCAGACTTGCATGGCTGAGCCTTGTCTGAAAACGGAATGAAGAGCTAACTTGGTTATCAGAAGGGCAGTTTACAGAGCTGTACCTGGAGTATTAGGTAAAAAGGATGCCCTGGTGATTAAAGCACAGTTTGCAATGCAGACTTAGACTCGAAAGCTGTCAGCTCTGGCTTTCTCGTCAGCCGAGAAACCGAAATACACGCAGTCTGTTCTGTACGGGCTTTGGAAAGAAATATAAAAAAAATCCCTACTTTCTGTTCCATGATGGCAGTGGGAAAAATGCCAGTTGTCCTCAAATGGAGTTTCTTCCAATAGTTTTTAAGCTTTTCCTAACAGTGTAATGACCTCTCCATCTGAGCGAGTGGTGCAGCTTTGGAAACCTTCAGAAAGCAGAGTGCCTTACACTGCAAATTTCCAATCATTCCTTAGCCCCTTATCTGTTAAAGTGACACTGTTTTGGGGAGTTAAGGCTGACACAAGGCAACTCGTACTTAATTTGTACCTCTTGGGCATGTGTGCAGCTTGCCTTTTCCCTTGGCTTACACTGGCTGTGGCTTAGGGTTCAGTTCTGATCCTAACCCAGTAGTTCCACCTTCTTGTTGCAGAGCTCTGTTAGCCTTGAGTGTTTGGGCACAGAGCTGTAGGTTGAGCTGTGCCATAGAACCAATGGAGGAACCAATCCAGGCTTTTGGAGAATGAAGGCTTCAAAGTGGATCAGTTCCTGGCCCAGCAACTCTGTGGCAGAAGTATCTAAAGCCCCAAATGATACCTATCACAAAACGGCTGTGTTGGTTGCATAGAAATATATATTGGATGCATGTGTATTTGTGTCCCTTGGATATTTACACTGCCTGAAGCACAGCAAGGTGTGAGGTGGCAGGAGGAAACTAAGGAAAGATGCAAAACTTCATGTTGTGACCAGTGAGTTGGTGTACTTACATCTTTAGTGCAAGCGGTGGATGAATACCAGTTGCCCATGGTGGCTGCTGATCAGCTAGATAATATTTTCTGTGCTTTGTGCAGGGTGATAGATTTTTAATGTTTAGACATCCAGAAACTTGTTTGAGGACATGTAAGCTGTCTTCCTCAGTGACTGAAATAATAAAGGGGAAAAAAACAACCAGCAAAAAACCCTAGGGTTAAAACAAAGTAGCACCTTTGAGTCCCTTGGCTAAATTTAAGTGCGTTGCAAAGGATGAGGAATGCAGCTTTGCCACAGGGAACATCATACTTATACCTCTTCTCCCAAAAACTTGTCCCCAGATACCCTCTTTGGTCAGGCTTTAGCTTTAGGTTGAGTTCCCCATCAAACCACAGTAAGGGTATTGTATAATTTTGAACACTTAAATTAGACATAGTGCATAATTCTAAATAGAGCAACGCTTCATGCACGATAATCACAATGTTCTTGGAAGTTCAGTTGAATTCAAGATGCCGTAGCCAGAAATGATGACGATTGTTTTATTTATTAACAGCTAGGAACCCTGATATTAGAGCAGGACCTTCCTTAGCATTAGGCCCACGTAGAACTCTAGCATTATAAGCCAATTAAAATTCTACATAGTGCTGTTTACAAAAACAAATTATAATGTGTTTTGTGCTTACTGTCAGTTCCCAGCAACAGGTGTTTTGTTAACAAGAAGCTGTCTATTTCGGGAACTTGTGTTAAAGCGGCTTTTATCTCTTCTGGGTTTGATATGTTTAAAATAAGTGAAACTTATGCTGTATTGAGAGGAGATTACTTATTCACTGAAGCTCAAAAGAAGCGATTACTGAATCTATATCTATTCTTTCAGTAATTATAGGGGTAATCTTGCAAGTGTTTTAATCCTTACGGATTATTTTTCATCTGTTTGTAAAGCCAAACCTTTTTTTTTTTTTAAATATAGCATCAAAGATAGTTTATGGAGTTGCCCTCCTCCTGCATCCCTTAAACATTGGTCTGGTATCTTAAGGGAATGTAGGGAATTCTAATTTTACACAACCTCTGATTTCTGAAATGGCTGACTTCGATATATGAGGCCAAAGAAAGCAGAACGTAGCCTTATCTTGTCTGCTCCAGAGTAGCTTTTTTTGTCTTTTATAGAGCATTTTAAAAAAAGGCATTTCTAATCTGGTGGTTTTCAAGTAAGCCCTAAATATCTGGGGCTGTGTAGAAGTATGGAGAGCAACTTGAGGATTCCTGCAGTCTTTGGCCCAGGCACCTTAATGCCAAAACACAGCTATGGGATAGCACGTAACTCCAGAGGAAAGAGAAGGGCTCCTCAAGCAGTGTCTGCAGCGAGTGCAGCCTGACACCCGTTCAGCTGCACATGATGGAAGCTGTGGTTTGTGCGAGTTGGCGTAGCAGACTGCTGACAAGTAATTACTGAGATGGTTTGATTTTTCTAATGGATGTAATGCCTGAATCTTTATTCCTCTTGAGCAGAGACGCCGGAGCAAGCGCGACCTAGAAGTATGCTCTTTTATTAGTAGTTGTGTCTTCTATTACAATTGTAACTTCATCTAAGGCTTCTGTGGCAGCCTTGTCATGGAGACAGGCACCTCCCAAAAATGGACCTGCTGAGCCTGCCTGCTTCCTGCCTTAAATTTTGGGTGATCTGGGTAGGCTAAATCGAGTAAGTACAACCTCACATTTTGGGAGAAAAATGCTTTGGTCTCTCTTCTGGCTTGTGTATGGTCGTGCACTGCTCTGGGCAGGACAGTATGCCCAGCGGGGCTGCTGGCCAATGTCCTCTCTGGTCCTCAGATATACCTCTTGGACTTCTCTGACCACAACTCTCCCAGAGATACCGAGACAAAACCAGCTTCCAGAAACATGTGACATGCTCTTTTCTCATGTTCACTATTATTGGTTTGAAATTGTCTTTATTTTGTACAGAACAACTGCAGTCACTATGTTGCTCTCGCTGCTTTTGTTTAATGTGTTATCTTTATTGAAGGTCCCTGTTGTGTCTTGCTGAAAACAAGTGTCCAAGGGTTATTTGCTGGTTTTCCTCTTGAACCCAAGAAGTGACTTTGGTGCTGGGGGGGTGGTGTTTTGGTTTTTTGACTTGCATTCAAGTTGATCTCTCCAAAAAGGTAGCTCTGTTAGCTTAGACTTTCTGATAGTCATCACTGAAGAGGCGGAAATTTAGAACATGCTAGTGGTGCTCTTCCTGAAGGCGTCCACATACTTCTGTGGCCTGGAGTTTCCTGGATTAACTGGGGTTGCCAGCAAATGTATTGTGCTACTGGTAAATAAGTAAATAAGAGGTTATTAAATTTCCTAAGTCAGAGAAAATGATGTTTCTTATTCAGAAATGTTTAAGGGCCTAATTCCAGTAGTGCTGCAGTGTTAGTCTTGGACAACTAAGTGCAAATGTACATACTTAAATGTACTAAAAAGTATAATCCTTGGTATCTCGAGTTGTCTTTTGCTGCTTTAGGCTCAAATTGAAATACATGATAAATAGTAGAAAAGAAAATGAAGGCTTTATACAGTGCTGATTTCATAGCGCGATGAGAGCATTTTAGGTGCTGCAGCAGGTACTGGGTGTTCCAGTTTAAAGTAGTGGTCGTTCCCCGCAGAACCCCACCATCACATAGTGAAAGCCAGTAGCTCTGTGTTGCAGCTTTCTGGAATTCCAGCACTTCTCATCAAACTCATTTTGTCTTTCCTTTGCCTCTTTGAAGTCCCATGTAAACAAAATGTGATTCCTTCTACTAGTTAATAAAATGTACCTGTTTTGTTACTTGCTGGTTTTTTTAGAATTAATCTCCAATAGAGTAGTTAATTTAAGGGAGTTGCCCCTTTATTTGTTACAGTGACTAAAAGTTTGGAAATTAAATGAGAGACTTGGTTATGCCTCTGTTTTTTGTTTGTAGACTTAAAGAAGCCACTATAAGCAATATAGCTTGCATGAGGTGAATGAGAGACCCTGTTTTACAGCAGTTAATCTTTGGTTCTAGTAATCCGTGTTTTGCAGAGGTTGAGCGTGGCCACAAGTAGTAATTACAGTTTCAAAGTAACATCTATTAATAGTGTATGCAGACAAGCATAGAAAGCTGAATCCTTATCATCTGTGATCTTCTTGATACCGGTATAGAATCTGTGTTTCTTTGTTCTTGCCCAGTAAGAGTGAAGAGGTTGTAGTGAAATGTTCTCTTGTTCCTGGCATAACCTTGAGCACAAGAGCAGACCTCTGGAGTTAGCCATGTACACTGGAGGCTTTGTGTATACCCAGTGATCCTGGGCTGTGTCCTGGTGTAACGTTAGTAGGGTCATATTCTTGCTCAAATTAGTTGGGGAAGTTGCTGATGTTCTTCCCTCCCTAAGACCTGAACTCTCTCTTTTCTCTCCATCTGCCACTTCTGAAATTGTACTTTCTCTCATACTTGTGGCTCTTTTTTTTCTCCCTCAGTGTGATTCTTTCACAGTCTTTCTCCTATAGTAAGTCTGGGTTTTACACTGTACAGGGTGTACAGCTTTCTTAATACTTTAATTCTTGTACTGAGGGACTTAAACTTGCTCACTAGTTAGAAGCGAAGAGACTTCTGTAACTTGTTCCATATTTTTGTAAAGTTCCTGCTAGGAGTGTCTAACAGAAGTGCTTGATTTTAGCTTAAAATAAGTCCATGCATGAAACAAAGTTGTTCAACAGGAATAGGCTGGAACATAGGTAGTTATTGGACAACTTGTCAAGTGAGTTGAGAGAACATCTTATGTAAGTCCTTGGTCACTAGCTTCAATATTTTTGCTTTTGATATTAAGTCATTATATGAATTCTGCTTCGGTAGTTCAGATTGCAACTTAAAACTGTACTTAGTTGTGAACAGGAAGAAAACTGGAGGCCTACTGGTAGGAACAGAGAGCTTTTAAAATGCATGGATTCTCTTGGTGCTGGGGAAGTTGGATAACTGGTGTTTTGAAAAATGCAGCAGCTGTGTATTCTGCTGCTGCAGGAACAAAGAGGTCACTGCCCTTACAGATCTGCTTGCAGTTGGTCCTTAACCATACTCACTGGTTTTTAACTCAAAGCATTCTGATGAAACTGGGTCAGAGTGTAACTACACATGTAGCTCTGCTGGCAAATCTGAACCAGCTGCAGTGTTTTAGCCGGGGTGAGCTGTAGATGAAATGACATGTCTGAGTGTAACCAGCGAGCTGGGCTCTGCTGCCACGGCTGAGGCCCCTATTCAGATCTGCCAGTTCTTCTTGGCTCCATAGCAAGTTGCTGGGACATGGTAATGCCTTAAAGCAGCTACAAACGACTGCTCAGTGAATGTCAATTGGGGCCTTTTGGGAGAGTAAGAAGAAAACAGGACCGTTTTGTAACTTGCTGTTAATTTGTGAGTCTAGTGTTTTATACTCTGAATAGTGTCCTGCTTCCAGCAGGACACCTGAGCAGCTGTGTCTCTGCAGCTTTGGCTGTGAAACACTGTCCTCAAAGACAGCCAGTGCTTTGGTAACTTCTGCAGCAAGATTCAACAGAGCTCTGCTTTTAGCCTCTATTTGCCATTTGTTTTGATAAGCCTGTAGAGGAATGCATTTCCTATTGTTTTTGTACCAACACGCCTTTTCATACATCTGGTACAAGTGGTATCAAATATCCATACCAGTAGGTGTTCTAAAATGCAATGTATTTTTGCCTGTACAACTTCATATTGCATTTCTCCCTTTCGTTTGTGACGGGGATGAAGCGCTATGTTTTTAAGCAGCGCAAATTAACCGTATTTGCAGTTGCCTCCTTGCTTCATTAGCACAAAGGGAAAATGACCATTAGTACTGGTGTTACTTAAATCGCTTGCTGAACTGCTTCATTATGAAGGTGATTATGGTGGAGGAGGGAAGATTTTAATCGCTGGTTAAAAACTGGATTCATCCTTTGAGGTGAGTGTCAGCTGAAATCTGTCAGAGCGTTGATCTTTGACAGCGAAGAGAGGGGCTTAGGCTAAATGCTCTGCTTTCTCTTTGGGAAGCTTTTTCAACGCTGACATCAGTGTGGTTCAAACTGTGCCTGGTTTGGTACCAGAGCCCAAGCAGGATGCTGTTTGGGTGGTCTCTTCTGCTTCAGCAATAGTGTTTGGGAGGGAGCTTTCTCATACCAGTCATGAATTTGAGGAGTGTTTGAGGAGTGTTTGCAGAAGACAGGACTGTACTTCAGCTGGGGTAGCAGATGTGAGGATCTGCTTGCTTTTCACTACCACAACTTGAAGTATGAGGACAACTGGAATTCAAGAGACCTTTTTCTTTGGGGAAGACAGATGAAGAGAAAGATGGCTTCTCTGGATTTTTTTTTTTTTCTTTTGGTGGGGGGAAGAGATTATTCCTAAACCTTGTGTGTTTAATCCTGCTAAATGCTGTGCACTCTGATCAGTAAGATTAACATTTGAAGCCTATAAAGCTGGGCTATCAGTTATTTGAAACTAGTAGCATATAAACATTTTAATTAAAAGGAAAAGGAGGAGGGGAGAAAAAGACCAGTATCGTGGTGCCCACTCTGCAGGGAAGGGATATAAACAGGTATTTTGTTCCTCGCTTTGCAGAGTATTAAAAAAGGCTGCTCTTTTCCCAGAAAACCTGGTGTCCAAAAGAGTTACGCTGTGTTTAGTGTTTCCACAGCTTCAGCCCTATGTGCGTGTTCCAACCAGGAGTGTCCTTTGTATGATTGATTGCGGCTGTTGTTGGGTATGGAGGGTAACTGGCTCACTGAAGATGCGCAGTGGCGAAGGGAGAATGGTAGGACCTGCAGCAGCACTAAACAGAACTTGAGATGCACAAAGTACATTGAGGTGATGGGGGTAACAGGAACAGGTGGACTTCAAACACCAAATTTGTGGGAAAAGGAGGACTTACCCTGCAGAGTTTTGTGCTACCATGTGACTAGTGACCATAAATAGTTTTAAATTGAGAAGAAAATTATCAGAGGTAATTTCAGTTTAAGCTCAGCAATTTTTATCTAATAAAAAAAGGCTGTTTATTCCATAGTCCTCAATAAAGTAGATGTTCTGGGGTTGCATTGAGGGGGGTTGTTTAAGGCTCTTGCCCTTCCCTATGGTACACTTCCTTCTCATCAGTGCTCGTGTAACTGGTTATACAACTGTGCTGTAAAGCAAAGCACAGAACATGCTTAAAATACTGTAAACGAGTCGAGTTGTTTTCTTTCCTTAAGATGAACCAACTCTGCATTCAGAGTAACAGGATGACCCTATGGCTGTTGTGCAAGCACAGCTTGGGGGGAACAGGCAGAACCCAGAGGTATTTCCAGCAGCTCCGTGTCTGTTCTGTGATACCTCAAACCAAGCAGGACATACATGCAGCAATGTTGGTCACAAGACCTTGCTGGCAATTCAGCTGTGAAGTTGCTTCAAGTTTTGTACTGCAGCCAAGCTAGGAGACCTGTTTGGAGACTGGATGGTCTCAGAGAGACAAGATGCTCTGCACTTGGGCTATGTTTTACTGTAGGCTGGATGCTCAGCGAGGGCTGCTGCCGCCCCTGAAAAAGGGTCATCCTATTTTCAGCCTTTTCGCTTCCTTTGCACTGTGTGTCAGTTCTCTTGAGCTGATCCCTTGTCACACCAGCAAGTTCTCCAGTCCACCAGAATATTTATTCCAGCTTTTACCATCAGATGGGTGAGCTGATGTGACTTGAGGAAGGCGTGGGGGCACACAGCGGGTGCTGGGGCTGCAGGAGCAGGTTCACCCCTCTCGGAACACTTCCAAGGGTGCAATTTCAGTGACAGCCCACCATTATGTGATGATGGAGCTTGGCAATACTATGGATCTTCCTGCACGAGGAATTATGGACAGTTTTGAAATTAAAATCATCTGATGCTGAGCCAAGAACCGGGGTGAAGGGAGGTCTTCCCTCCCCCCAAAACATCTGTTCAATGATCTCTTGCTGTTCAAGTTTGCAGAGATGGGGATAGAGTCCGGCTGCTCTGCTTGTGGCTGTTTGGCTCTTATGTTGCCCAAGTGGTGAGGAAAAGTCCCTGGGGCACAGTGCTGTGTCATCTTGGCCTTTGCCCTCACGTGGTAGTGGATGTGAAAAGGAGAGGCATGTCTGAAGTAGGGGGGTCGGAACCACCAGTGCTCGGATCTCTATTCCCCTGTGTTTTTTCAATGCCCGTTTTTGGCTGGTGGTTCTCCTAATGCTTTAAGCCTGCTCTGCTGCTGGAACAAGTGGTTCCACACGTGTCTTCAGCAAGACCCTCTTCTCATGCCCAAACAGCACACGTGACAAACACAAGCTCAGAAACCAATCTATGTTAAAACTAGTTGGCAAAAGATGGAGTGGTTGGATTTCTAAGTTTGATCACTTAATTCATCTTGGTGCATGTGGGCACTGAAAGGGAGAGAGCAGCATGGGAGAGGGAGGGAGAGGCTGGGGAGCAAGAGCTTATTATACTGGTTTGTCATTCTGTGGCTTTAGGGTTCAGATAGATCAGTTCAACCATCTCAGCAGCTTACAGGCTGCTAAAACGTGTGTCACGTGTCATCCCCGCATCAGTTCCAGAGTTTTCCCCCACTGCCTGTGGGGCTGTTTTCTTTTTAGTTTTTGGGGATGAACTGATTGAACTCACCAAACTGTCAGAAAACTTTCTATGGTGGGGATGGACCCCCTTTCCTTTCCTATTTTTTTTCCTTTTTTCTCCTCCTTTTCCTTCCCATCCTCCCCAGCTCAGGAGCTCTTTTGGTCAGTGAGGGTCCAGCTGAGCACTGGAGCTGGTGGGGGTAAGTGTGTGCAATTGCCCCCTCTTGAATGTAACAAGCTCTTGTGTTGGTTCAACTTCTTTCTCCTTTGACTTCATAACATTGCATCAGTTTGATCCTATCTCTTCTCCAGTTTATTTCCCAAATATTAGCAACCAGTCAAGGATCTTCCGCTTCCTGTGGCTTGGATTAAACTCATCAGAAGAATCCCTGGCACTTCCCCTTGGAGATCTAAGTGTTCTGGAGGCTCATGCCAGTGGCTTCTGCTTTGGCTGGTGGCAGGATCCACTGGTTAATGAACTCGGGAACTGGCTTAGCTGGAACTCGGTCCAGCTTTTCTTGTTTTTCTTCTGGGCATCTTTGTGCACCTTTCACAACTTGTTTACTGAATTGGAACACACTTATGTTTTTTCATGTCCGTGTTAGAAATTGTTATGGTGTGATGGTGTTATCACCTGGTCCCTTCAGCAATGGTTGAGAGCAGTAAGAAAACAGCAGTAACTGGTTATTGTGTCCCTGTATGCTGCTTGAAGCTGACTGTTGAATGGAAAGGTAATGGTGGTAAATTTTGAAAGTTGGCGTGGTAGGGTTCTTCTAGTGTGCTGCTGTGTAAAATTAAAAGGATTAATACTTGTATTGTGACATCAGGTATTCCAAGGGCTAATAGAGATTCAATCTGAAGCGGTTTTTTTAATTAGTCTTTCAATCTCAAACGTTCTGTGCCAAAAGTGACTTGTGTGGTTTCATCCTTGGATTGGTACAGGTTACCAAAACACAGAAAACTCATGTTCATTTACATTCTCCTGAAGCTGCTTCACTGAATGTTGGGCCCAGCCGAAGAATTGAATTCCACACGCGCTCCTTGCAGTCTCATTCTAAAGGGCTGTCTGGAGAAAGGCAGGAATGAAAGTCTTCTTTCAGCTACAAGTACAGTACTTCAGCAAAATCAAATTTAGCTGTCGCTTGAGGTCAATGGGGGCTTTGTATGTCGAAAGCAAATGCTTCTTTATTGGGGTGGGGGAGTGCAGTCAAACAGCTGAAATAAGCTTAATTGCAGGTTGAAGCTGAACAAGATACTATAAAAGTGTTGGGGTTTTTTTGTCTTCCTGCCTGTACATCTTCCTTGTCTTGTATCTCGGATACTTTCTCATCCTTGAAGTCCCTTATTGCTGGCAACCGAAAACCTGACTGTTTCTGTTGCTGTTAGCGTTGCAACCAAGAGGTTTGCTTTGGAGGTATCAATTTCATGTGCTTTGGTGAAATAATAACAAAAGGCAATGGATGTGGGTGTGAGAGGAGATGAGGAGATTTGTCTAAAAACAAAATAATGGGAAACTTGTTTCTGTTTGGCTTCAAATACATCTTATGTAAAAGCAAATCTTTTTACCCTGGTGTCCTTCTTACTGTGGTTTAATCTAGTTTTATAACTTGGCAATTGGTGAAGTATTCAAGTATCTTGAAACCCATTCCCCTCTGGATTTTGGTTTTTTTTTTTTTTTGCTTTTAAAATATGTACTGATGTTGCTTGAAATATTTTTATTTTTTTACAGTAATATTGTTGTCATTGGTTTAACTTGCAAGAATTGCCAATATCTATGCTTCAACCTAATTTTTAATAGGGGAATAAAATGGTACACTTAAGCCAATCCTGAACTAAATAATTGATACCTTGAGATATTTGGTTTCCTAATGATAATGTTTTTTTTCTTTCAAAACTGATAGAAAAAAGGGGCATGTTTATGGAGGGGGGCAAAATATGGAAAATGAATTGTATCTCACTGAGTGACAGATGTCAATAACAAGTTAGACCATTTCAGAATACTTAGGAGGCTCATAACACTGTTGAAAATGGTCATTTGTTGTAATTTTTGTGCATTAAGAAGGCTTCAGGCCTTTACAAGCCAGGGACAAAAATTCCAAATTGTACAGAGTTTGTGAAAACTAAATCTGAGTTGCCTCGAAATTTCTTATTTCTCATTTTTAGTATATTTTCACACAAAATTGATATAGAGGAAGTATGTGTAGCTAGTCTAGTATTTTTGACTAAAAGGGTGATTTTTCTTTTTGCATGTGAAAAATCATAATACGGGTTTTGTGGTAAGTAGTTATGTGGTCCTTCACTAATGACACAGTGACTAAACAGTAACGTGCAAATGCATGTGACTATTGTTAATTATAATTATTATGCAGTAAGTAAGCATGTGTTACCCTGCTTGCTTCTCATTTCATAATTCTCACTCACACTATCAGGCGTCCAAGAGTTCAGCCCTAGGTGTTCTCTTCCCCTTAACGTACTGCCAGAAGCGGTGATACCTCCAGTATTTTGTGAAATGGCTTTTCTCAGTGGGCTGTAATATTGACCATGAAGCACTGGGACTGGAAGGGTCTGCGTGTGAGTCATGCAGAGTGTATGTATGAGTGTTTGTGTTATTGGTCAGAATATAGACATTTCAGGAAAGGGCATTGAATTACCCGCAAGGCGTCTTTTCTAGAAGATCTTTTTTGCTGAACTATGGAAAACTGCAAGTTTTCAAATGTCAACTGTAAAAGCAGACTTTTCTCAGACCTGTAAACACTGGTTTGTTGTACGTATCAATTTCAGGTTTATAGAAGAAGGGAAAATGGCTCAAGAAACTAACCGTAGCCAAGTGCCTATGCTGTGTTCCACTGGTTGCGGGTTTTATGGGAATCCTCGCACAAATGGCATGTGTTCAGTGTGCTACAAAGAACATCTTCAAAGGCAGAACAGTAATGGTAGAATTAGCCCTCCTGGTAAGTAACACTAACACACGTGGCTGCTTGACCAACTCAAAACGACACAGAAGACAACTTGCTTCCTGATTGTGCTCAGACACTGAAAGTATTGGAGCATTAGTGCAAACCATTTCATTTAAGTGTCTTCCCTTATGGAATGAACTTGGCTGCAATGCTAATAATATAATCATACTGTGATTAATGTGCTCAGAAGTAGACTTTTGCTAATAGCCTTCCGTATTAATTTGAGTGTTTCCCATTTGAAGATAGAAAAATGCAGAAAAAATACTGTACGAACATATTTTTTTCCTGAAATTAGTAACAGTAGAGAACACTTAGCTTGGGCAATGTTGGTGAAAAGCAGTTAAAATACAGATATTTAATTTCTGCAGCCTGATGCTGAAGGATTAACCTGTAGATACTTTTAAAGAAAGTTTCTCCTAGTTTCAGAGATACTTTTTTCTTCTTTTTTTGGCCCGCTGTCCCATGTACTGTGGTCTTTCCTACAAAGCAGACTTCCTACTGAAGTGCTGCCTTCCTATGTTCTCTCTCTGGAAGAAGCTAGAGGAGGGCTCTTCCCCCTTTAACCTAATGGTAGTGTCCTCGGAGAGAGGAACCCTTTCTCTGCTCTGTTTACCCTAATGGTTTCAACTTCAGCATGTTCTGCTGGGTCAAGGAGGGTTAGGGAAGGCTTCCCTGGAGCCTCTGAAATGTCCCTTCTGGGCTTGGCTGGATACTGATGGTGAGGAACCTCATGGTGCAGTCTTGGAGACTTCTCTCCTTGACTAAATATTAACTTTTAAAATTGAATCAGTAACTTCCATTAAAATCTGGAGATGTAGGTTGTACAGCTTCAATATGGATCCAAAGGTGGCATTAGGATGCTACACTACTGGTTCTCACAGATCCAACTTGATTTTTTTGTTTAAATAAAACCCAAGCTTCCTATGTCAGTATACAGTAGTTTATGCTGAGGAAGCTTTCTGCTTTAATTAGCAGAAAGTGGTAACTATGTTATAAAGATCCAGCTTCAAAGTTTTGTGCTCTGTAACTTCTGGGGGCCTGGGCTGGAACGTGATCAAAATAAGTCCAAAACATAATTACTTTTTGTAAAATTATGTGTCGTTGCGATATAGACTGAAATTCAATTACTTTCCTGTCTGGTGTCACAGGGGTCAAAGAATAATTGCATCGTATAACTTTTGTAATCCCAGGAATAGTGTAACACGTTTTACATTAGTCTCTTCCTTCCAGCAACTTCTGTCAGTAGTATAACCGAGTCCTTACCGGTCCAGTGCACAGAAGGCAGCGCCCAGGAAACTCAGTCAACTTTAGATTCTACATCGACTCCATCTATGCAGCCAAGGTAAGCTGTTTCTCTCTCCTACTCTGGGTTTTTAACATGAAATTCTTTATCAAGATGATTAAATGTAGTGTATTGATGCTGCATAATTAAATGCTAAGACCTGCATTAAGAAAATCTGTAAGATTTAACTGCTAACTTTAAAATGTGGGACCCCACAGTAAATAGTAGCAGATCTGTTAGGTACATCTTGCATTCAAATGCAAATTTGTCTTCAGAATTTAGCCTCAAACAGGAGCATTGCCAGCTTCATGCTGTTCTACAGATATTTGTGTGGCTGGTCTTCTGACTCCACAACGTGCAGTTGGTTGCATGTTTACCAAAGGAGAGCGCTTTCCATCTTAGAAATTGGAGGATTTTTGTAAAATGGCAGAAAGCTGTTGAGTAGAGCTGTCATAAATAAATGTATGATAACGTGTTAACAAGCTGGTTGCTTTGGGAAAAGCAGAGCATACTAGAACCAGGGGAAGATGCTGAATCTTGGTACAAGTTGTGCTACTGAACTGATTTCTTATTAAACAAGCAATTTCCAACTGGATTATTCTAAGAGACATAATGTCCTCTTGTAAATCACTCAGACTTACTAAGTGCTCTCCTTTTGTAAAAGCTAAATATTTATTTGTATTTAATGGCTGCATTTCAGATTAGAAGGACACAACCAACAGCAACTTAAGTGCTTTGGAAATATTTTGAGTGACAAATGTTAGCGTGTTATACTGTGAAAGCAAAATTGCAGTAGTGTTCATTCTGACTTTCCTTTAAAGATCAGAATGTAGTAAAACACAGGCTGAGGGTGATTTCATCAGTTATTGTTGGCTGATTCTGTTCAGAGTGTTTTCTGCTCCTTAGCTTTTTATAGGAGGTGTTACCTCAATGCTTGGATGCTGCATATGAACTCAAAGCTAGGAGCAGAGCTTGATGCTGTATTTGGTCTTTCCATTCTGGGATTTCTAATTGGGGTAGAAAATACCAACCTTACCCTGATACAACTCCTCTGGTATGTGTTTAAAAGAAATGTAAAAAATCCTGGTCAACGCAGAGAGGTGAACCAAGTACAGTGCCCTGGGTTTGTTTTCTCACACAGTCTTTATAATACCATGAAAGAGAAAAAAAGTCTCTTTGATCACTGGCTTGGTTACAGGAGAAACTAAAGGCTGGTTGCTTGTAGACTTGCACTTCAAAAAATCAGTGTCACTTGTTGGGTTGGTGGTTTTTTGTTTGTTTGTTTGTTTTTCAAAATAAAAGTAAGGATTGAGGAGACGTCTACTAAATAGTGCCCTACTGTAGGTGACCATACCTGCCCTTCAAGACCTAAGTGCAATTCTTGGTGATTAAATTGCAACTCTGGTACCCTGGTTGTGTCACTGATGTTGATAGCAGTAGGGCTTAGTGGGTTCATGAGCTGCTGGATACTCCAATTTCTTTGATTCATAGTGAATCCTTTAGTGGAAAGGGAGAAGAAAATTGGGCAAATGGTGGTAGTGTTACTTCTCACTTGGGACTTCAGCTCTGTCTGGTTCCACAGTTAGAGCTACTGGATGAGCAGTTTGGCTACAGGTGACTGGTAGTATCGAATCTCCCTCCCATAACTCGCCAGGGTGCTCATCTCTGAGTTTTCAGCCATGCTGTGATTTTTGGCAGTGTGGCTGACAGGGGTGGGAGGTTTGGCCAGCACTGCTTTACACTGAAAATCTAAAGGGGTTCAGTGTACAGCTGCAGATGCTTTATTACTGGAAACATTGACACGCCGCAATTTTCTTGTTCGTATCACTAGAACACCAAAAGTAGCTCCTCTACAATTATCTTGCTGACTTATGCTATAAAATCCTTGCATATTGAATGTTGCATTGTTGCTTCTGTGTGGAAGGATGGTATGCTGAACTACCCCAAAATATTTTTCCCCCCTCTGACAGTTGAACTGGTTTATTGCATTCAGTGTGACTGCAAAAACAGCGTTTCAGTCAATTCAGGTCGTCCATTAGCCTTAGACACTGGGGTTTGAAAATGGTAACAAACAACTTCAGGGTGAAATTTTTCTGGCATGGTTTCTCATCAGCATGTACTCTGATGTATTTCTTTCAGGAATGTTCTATGGAACATCGATGTGCCTCATAAAAAAAAGTAACTTTTTCTTTGCCCCCCAGCCCTGTGTCAAGTCAGTCACTTTTAACAGAATCTGTAGCATCATCCCAACCGGATAGTACGGCTGCGGACAAAACAGTACCTGAGACAGAAGACTTGCAAGGTTAGTGCCTAGTTTTTGGAGACAGAACTTATGAATGATGTTTTTAAAACTCTGACTATTCTTAAAATCGTCTTGTTCCACTGATAGCTTAATCTCAAACCCAAATATTGTAGAAAATCAGAAGGTGAAATAAGGATAAACTGGTTTGCTTTTCTTTTTTTTCTTAAAAGACAAGTGTTAAACTGAAAACTTCTGCTTTTAACTGGCAATTTCAATATCTGCCTTAAGTGTGTTATTTGAGGTTGGAAGTGCACATCATAAATCGATCTCCTGTTCTGTCTTTATGCCACAGCTTTACATGTAAGTAGAGTTTTGAGTATCGCTTACTTCTCAGTGGTCATTTGCAGCAAATATCGCAGAAGTTTGTGAGCGTAGAGGGTGTTATGACATAGCTGTTGTAGGAAGACTTAATATCTTGTATAAACATGAAACACCTGTAAAAGACCCTTTCACCAATGAGTTACAGTGGTGGAATAGTTTGACCCACTGAGATTTTTAATCAAATATAAAATTAAAAGCAGAAACTCTGATTTCTTGAAGGAAAATGTCTGAGTTGGTGATATTAACTGTATTGGCCTGAAATCCTTGCTGCTGGCACAATGTAAAGGTGTTTTTTTCTCTTGGATTTTTTTTTTTCTTTTTATGTGCAGGCTTGCAGAGCTTAAAAATAAAGTTTTTAATAGTATTTCTTAGGAAAATGAAAAGGCCAGCTAGCTTACAAAATTTGCTCAGACTTGTAATCCGTAGATGTTAAAAAAGGTATTTAAGGGTAAGTCAGTAAGTGTTCTGCCTTTACTTCTGCTGACACAGCTAAGGCTTTAGTGGGTAGAGTTACGTTTCTGTAGAGTAGTCTAAACATAGGAGTTTGGGTTTTCCACAGACACAGCATGTAATTCCACTTAACAATGCTAAGTATAAGTTCTTCCATTGTACTTCTGGTACCAAAGTCCTACTTTTCAGACACTTTCTAAGCCTGAGCTCTCTGTTTTTGTAGGGTAGAATAGAGTCATTATTCATCTGCTGCACTGAGTAAGGCCACCTCCTCATCACACAAACAGTAGCTGTAAAACTCATAGAAAAGATTTTAATGGTAATGCCATTTTGTACTAGCCTTTGAGATGTCAATTATTAGAAACATGCTTAGTCTTAAAAAGATATATTCTAGACATAAACACAACTCTTGTTGCCTCTGTTTTGACAGTGCACATATGGTGTGCTCTTAGTACCCATCAATGATGTCTGGCCTTACCCAGCTTGAGAGAAGAGCAAGTGCTGAAAAGGCTTATGCTTCTTAATTTTCTATGTATTTGCACAGCAGAAGTGGGTTTGCAAGCTAGATTTTCAGTTGATACACCTTGAGTAATACAGGTACAGCCTGCTCTGCAGTGTGGGGAACTGGGGATGTGCTGCATTGCCAGCTGCAGCCCAGCTCCCGTGCAGGTACATCCCTTTCTGGGAACCCCAAAAGTAGAACATGGGAACCCCAAAAGTAGAATGTCTCACTTGGTCATGGGAATACTGCACTGCAGGTTTCCACTGATTTGGATGTAGCATGTATCAGAATATAAAGGCAACTTCTGTAAGATGATCTTCCTACTGCCTTGTATTTTTTTCTCCCTTCTGGTTAGTCTCATGATTCTTAGTCTTCCATCCAGTGCCTGAATTGTCTCTCTGTTTACATATGTCTCTTACTTGCTTGGCTTAGCTGTAAGTTGAAACTCTAGGTTTGCAGCTTCTACTGTCTTTTCACTGGGAGGCAGTGGAAGTGCTTTGTTTTAAAATAATCTTTAATGCTTGTACTGTGAGGTTACTTCAGTCTGTGCAAAGACTTTTCACAGCATGTTTTCAGAGGAATGCCTCTTACCCATTTGGATAAACTTATGTTCCTTCTTATTCTCCCTGAGAAGGTAAGAGAGGTTTTTCAATTAGAAGCTTTGATTTCAAGGGGTGTACTCATATTTTACAGTATGTATTTCAAGGTTCAACCTATATCAGGTGTTTAGAGCACTTGGCTGTGTCCTGTGTCCTTTTCTTTGTACCGTAGTGATTTCTAAACTAAGAACACCACCACCATGTAATTGCAGTTCTAAATTACAATCTCTATTTATAACTCACTGTAGCAGGGTCAGCCTCATTTTCTGAAGAGTTGCCTCTCTGCTTTCCCTTAACTGAAAATCATAGGAAATGTAGTGTTTCCAGTTTTAAAAGTATTTTGCTTTAAAAGTGTAAGTTTGTAAAGGAAGCAGCTTATAATGGATGCTAAGTGGGTTTCATTGAATTGTTGTCACAATTGTGCATCCTGAAGTTGGTTTTTTTTTTTTCCTTTGGTTGTTTTTTTTTTTTCCCCACATAATTCAGAATTTTAATTTTAGGCTGCTGACAAGAATGTAATAGAACTGTGTGAATCAAAGTTATTTAGTATTGTCTGGCTTTGTAGCATTTGAAAAATAAAATAAGTCACAGAACTGTGGGAGTTAGTCCCAAACTGAAGAGTTTATAATGCTACTTCTGTTGATGCAGGGGAAGAGAAGAGAAATTGTCTCCTTTGATCACTTGTTCAGTATTTATTCTGATAAAAATCTTGCTTCCTTGGAATGTCTGTTCTGGAGCAAATTGGTTTATGATTCTGCATAATAAGTCAGTCTGTTGTAGCTGTGTGTAGTTTGAGGTCCTCTTAACTCCCCCCTTTAACATAATTTGCTAATAACAATTAAAGAGCAGCTGAATAGTTAGGCTTTCTTAGATTACTACTAGTTCTGTTTTTTTAAAGCAGGCAGATAAATGGGCCTTGAGGTGTGCACAGTCCTTGCTGTTTGCAGACAAGCTACAACTACAAAGGGATACAAATCCCAAAGGGCACTTCAGGTTTGTTTGTCTTCACTGGATTCATGCACTGCAGAATGAAGAGAGGAAAGCTGGAATATCTTAATATATCTAGAATTCACATTTAGTGATTGGGTGATAATGGTGTAGGTTTGGAATGCTGGGAAAAGCCCAGGTCCTAGGTAGGAGCTAACAGAAATTTTTTAATATTCTTAAATATCATAAACATACTGTTAAAGATGACGAAAAATGAAACTCATTAAGTTACAATCCAGCTTTTCTAGCAGCTCATTTTTTCTTCTGAGCACCTTCCAATGACTCCAGATTGCCTCATGGGCTGCTGTAGCTGTTGTTCAACCTTACGGCCCTGTCCTTATTTGTTAGCTGGAGGGGTTAACCAGGCTGCCTCCAGGAGAGCCAGTGGATGGGTAAAGAGGTGCTTCACTTCTCTAGGGTTAATGAGTTTGGAACCATCCAGGTCAGGATTCATGCTTTGTGTGTCAGGGAGGTTTTTAAAGGTGAATTAAACTTGTCACGGAAGGCAACAGCACTCTACCACATACATTATGATGCTCTTAAAATTCAAGAACATAGGGCTAAAAGTATAAATCGTGTTAACAGGTGAGCTTTTAGCCTCTTTGAATCTGAAAATTTAAGAGGACCAAAACAGCTGCTCTGATTTTCAACCTCATTGCTAAATTGGAGAAGTCCATTCGCTAGCGTTGCAAAATGCAATCAGTCCTGTAATGTGGTTGTGCTTAGTATTTTGAAAAACCCAAAATACTAAGATTCAGCTGACTGACTAGCCAACAGGTGCATGGCTGTTCTTTTCAATGAAGTCACCTGGTTTTGGACTCATCTAGGATTTTTGTGAGCTAAAACAGTTTAAAAACAAAATTAAAACAATGAAGTTGCTACGGAATTTCACATGGAGATGTCCTGGACCTGTGATGAGTGCTGCTGAACAGCATCAACTCAGTGGACCTTATCGTGGCTGGCTCGGTACACAGAACTGGAAAGGAATTGGTGGATACCTCAGGCTTTTGTGACAGTACCAGGGGCTCAGAGGTACACTATGATTAAGATACACATGTAGAAAATAATATAGGGTATCCTGATTTACTGGGTGAATTCTCACAGAGAGAGAGGAAACATATACAAGAGATTGTAAAACTGAATTCTGTAGGTAAGTGTGCTTTTATTGATTTGCCTATTCCTGACACTGTAACAGTGTATTTTAGGCTGATTACTTCAGTTTAGTGTTAAAATGTTAGTAAGAAGGGATCTTCTGCTTAGATGAATCTCTGGAGAGGTGGGTATTCTTCTTCATAGGTCTGGTCAGAGGCACTTAAGAGGTAAAGATAGCTGTTAATGCTCCTCCTCTGGGAATGAGGAATTTGAGAGATCCGAGGGGAGGTGTCAGGGATCGTGTAGCAAACGCATGCAGTTCTGTCCTGTGCCCACAGGGATGCCAGGACTGGAGTGTACTTTATCTCACGGGTGCTGTTTTCCCGGTCAGTCAGGGAACACAAAGTTCAAGCTGGGCTGGCACAAGCGAAACAGTAGCAAAAGCTTCTGCCTTTAGGAGGAAATCCAGACTCCACTTGTTTTGATCAGGCTAAGAACATGCCCTGTAAAACAGAACTTCTAGTGGCCAGCCCAGCTTGTCAGCTCCAGAAAAAAACGCTGTGTGTTTGTGTTTTATTCTTTTTTGGTTAGTTGGCAGCTTGTACTGGTGCTGTCGGTGCTCCTGTTCCCCAGCTAAAGGCAGAGCTGGGGGAAGGGAGGGAAC
This sequence comes from Jacana jacana, assembly GCA_013400555.1. Lineage (NCBI taxonomy): Eukaryota > Metazoa > Chordata > Aves > Charadriiformes > Jacanidae > Jacana > Jacana jacana. The sequence goes on from VZTM01037610.1 coordinate 216,518, forward strand.
GGGTTTAAGCAGAAGCAGCATCCTGGAATCCAGACAAAGTCCAGGGGCTGGGAGTGGCTGCAACACGTTTCCTGTGAGCTCCAGGCTGGGTGGTACTCCATTTTACCTGGCTTTTTTGTTTGGTTTTTTTTTCCTATTGTGTTCATCACAGCTGGCTCAGACTGAGCATTGAACACTGGCACTTTGTCATCTACAGGTGGCTTTAGTGGTTGGAATACTCATGATGGCCATAGAGGATTTTGAGGGAAATCTCTGGCCTCTATGGAATAGCAAATGGAGATCTGAAATTTACAGTTACTACAGTAGATACCAAGTGACTGGTGGCAGGCATTAGAAAAATCTTCCCACTCAGTTCTACAATCAGCAGCAGTCCTTAAGTATTTTTAAACCTTTTCAATGCGAGAACCATACACACCAAGCAAAGGAAGTGTGTGTGCATTAGCCTCATCATGCAGGGAACGGTGCTGGTTTTTCCTCAATCTGGCTAAGAGTTGGAGGCTTTTGGTAAAACTTACATTGAGGTAGCTGGAATTTGCTACAGTAGGAAATGCAAACTTGAGAACAGTAGCTGTTAAACACTAATTCATGGCCTAAAGCTTTCTTAGTGAATTAATAAACATCGCCATGTCTGTTCTGTGTAACACTGCAAGAGTTCATTTGGGTACGTCTAACTGCTTCTGATACTGGTCTCCCATCTCTTAATCCTTACTGCTTTTGATTCTTTGTCTTGCAAAGCTTTGAATATTACCTGTCCACTCAGAAATGTGCCCTTTAACAGCCATTTAAAGCTTTTTAAAATCAATTATTGTAAATTTCAGGACAAGGAGAAGCTCTGCTGATGTACATGGTGATTTTTTTCAAAGGATTTAGTTAGCCGTGTATAACAGCCTAGAATTTGCTAGATTAACCTTTGGAAGATACTGTCCACTCGGGCAAAATCTTTGCTGGTGGTCAGGTATTTTGCTACCTTGTTGATGTTGCTTGGTACAGGCAAGTTGTGATACATTGCAAACATGGAAAGTACCTTTTCATTTCAAAATAAATAAATAACCCATCATTCAAATAGCAGCACAGGGGAAAAAAACCCACCAGATTTGTCATGCAGAATAGCAGTTGGCTGGTGTGGAACTACTACAGAACTGCATCTGACAGTCTCCAACTAACAGAAGTCCAGCTGCACAGAGGTGCCTGCAGCTTTTTCCCCCTCACAAACCTTTCTTTACAACATTGGTTCTAGCTCTGATTCCTGTGATGCTCCTCCCAGCTCCAGCTTGCTTGTTGTCTTTGCCTTTTGTTGTTGTTGTTGTAAATGCTCCTAGTTTCTGTAGACCTGGCTCGCTGGAGACTTGTCCTGCTGTGATCTAGCAATGGCTGGTTGGCAGAGATTGGCTTTTAGCCTTCTTGAAATTAAGTTGGGCTTTTTGGTTTCTATTTCTGTTTTGTAATGCAAAGAATGTGCAAATACTTGAGGAAAACCAGCCAATTTCTATTTTTACCTGGGTCAGGCAAATACTACCATTACTTGTTTATGTTCTCCCACACAACCTGCAACCTGTCTTTCAAATGTGAGAACGTTACAGTAGGCTGAAAGTTGTCCTGGCAAAAGGGTCTTTAAAATGAGGTGTTTACCTGCTTGCTTTGGGGTTTCAGGACTGTACCTCCTCCCTGTATGTCTGGATGCCTTGAGCTTAGGGTGTCTCACCCCCAGGTAGTGAGTAGCCCTTGTGTAAGCTTTCCTCAGGTAAGGAAGAGTTTGTCCTGAAATGCTGCATTTTGTCTGGCCTCAGCACTGCAGCCTTCAGCAAAAATAATGTTGATTCAGTATTTGAGAAGGGAGCATTTTACTCAGCTGGTCCTAATAAATGCAGTGCTTCTTACAAGTAGATTGTAGGAACTGGGCTAGTAACACTGGTGGGGAAACTCTGGGTGTTGAATTCTCTTTCCAGATCTGACAGCACCGAATCTTACTCTTAAACCTTTTTTTAATTATTCTGTTTTTGTGGTGTTTTTGTACTGTGATCTTTGTTATGAGCATGCAGCGATTTCTCTAATGAAATTGAAGGTCTGGAAGGAGGGAGTTCCAGTGCCACTACCGAGAGTCTGTTACAATTCAGACTCAAAAACTGCAGCCAAATGTCTAACCCCAAAACCTAAATGTACAACATGGGCTTTAGATCATCCTGTGACTTGGAGGAAAGGGAGAGAGACTGACTTTAATTTTTTTTTATTTTTTTTCTATTTTTCTTACTAACTTTTGAAATGTTAGCCTCAGTGTCAGAGAACGCAGAGCCTACACCTGAAGAACAAGACAAGTCGCTGGACAAACCAAAACAGAAAAAGAATCGTTGTTTCATGTGCAGGAAGAAGGTTGGACTTACTGGTAAGAGAGTCTGGTTTCACTTTGCTTAGAAGAGACTTCTTTAGCCTTTGGACCTTTGAAAGTTTCTTCTCTTGGGGGGGGAATGGAGCATGGTCATCTCACTTTGAAATAAAACCTGGCCAAAGGTGCTTTCTCCTTGGCTTTTATTAGCTTTAGTCATTTATGTGTTATTTTGTTTTTGCAGCTTCCTGTCTTTAAGTGAAATTCCTAACTCCGAATGCTTCCCTTTGGAAGTGCTTAGCTGAGGCGTTGGCTGATAGTTTGCTGCTGTCACTGCTTTGCAGTGGGTCAGTGAAAGGGCCTAAGAAAACTTGAGTTCTGTGGGTGAAGATGTGTGAGCAAAGGAAAAGAGCAGGAGGTCTCTAGGAGTGTGTTTTGTGCCAGCAGATCGTGTGGTAGGAAGGAACGGTCGCATCAAATCTTACTGCCATGGTGTAAAAATATGTTATTTGTGATTCTTATGCTTTCTGCAGCAGAGGCTCTTTGGCTGATTGACACTGGTGACAGATTTATTGCTAGTGAGTGAACATACTCAGGATTTAAACCAAACCAGTGTAAATAAGAATGTTGAAATCTCTAAGCTAATATTTCTGTCCACAGGGTTTGAGTGTCGGTGTGGAAACGTCTACTGTGGTATGCACCGTTATTCAGACGTACACAGTTGCTCTTACAATTACAAAGCTGATGCTGCTGAGAAAATCAGAAAAGAGAATCCTGTAGTTGTTGGGGAAAAGATCCAGAAGATCTGAACTGCTGCTTCTGCTGGAATACAAAATCCTCTGACCATCTGCAGATTAAATTGACTTGAGCTTTTTTCCTTAGTCATCAGGAATGTAGAGCAGTGTATCTTGCCTAGACCTTTTAATCATGCATGTCATCAGATGAATAGATTTTTGTTTTTGTTTTTTTGTTTTGAAAATGACTCTGAACATTTATTTTCATTGCAGTTTTCTGTGGCTGAAGACTTAAGTAAACTTTACAAGTATTATCCTTTAAGATCATTCTAATTTTAGTTGAGTGCAGAGGGCTTTTATAACAAATGTGGAGAAAATATTGGAGGGCTGTGCTTTTCCAGGATAAAACATGCATGCGTTAACTTTGCAGTTTGTTTTCTTGTTGTATATAGCTTTTCTCTGCAGCACAATTTCCTTTTTTTGATAATGCCTTGTATGGCACAACTAGTTATCAGTAACTGAATGTATTTTAATCATTATGGCTGCTTCTGGTTTGTTTTATTTTCCCATTAACGAGAGGTTATACATGTTTGCATATTAGCTTGTTTGCACCCTCTACCTATTTATGTATGAATCATTTGTAATGAGAGTGTGTGCTGAGATTGTCTGTGTGGTTCTGTTTTTTTAAAATTGGTTTTTGTTTTTGTGTGTGTGGGGGGAAGGCTGTATGCACTTCATTGACTGCAGGTTTCATTGGGATTGCATCCATCAGTCTGTCTGTACACAAATATGAAGAATGATCTGAAGTATCTGTGCTGTATTTATGTTTATCCACGTCTTAACTTTGATTAAATAAAATCCAAAAAATCGAAGCCCCTGTGGCTGTCACTGGTATCTGTAATTTGCATTTCTCTTGCTTTATTTTCATGGGGACCTTCCATTGGTGGTTCCATTCCTCACACACGTATTGATCCACGTGTTGCATATCCATTGATATGCACGCGAGACCGTGCATATCCCAGTGCCAGCTAGGTTCTGGGTTTCTTTTTTTGTACCTTTTCACCTATCACTGCAATTTCCAGAAACTTCCTACCTTATGTGTTGATACATTCTGCCCAGGGAGTTCTGTGCTTCCAGTGCAACGTGTCACTCATGTGCAGGAGTCGGGGTCACTTGTGACAGTGTCCTTAAGTTGGGGGCAGACCCTACAGGTGAAACAGATGTGCCCAGTGACAAGGCTGGCTGTGGATCTGTGTGATTCTGGTTCTGGGAAATGCAGCAGTGGGGTGTGTGATCCCATGTCTGACAGAGAACGGCACAGACTCCTTGAGTTCAGGTGAGAGAATGGTTCTTGAGACCGTTTCTCCAGGGAGATGTCCTTACTCTGAGGCTTGAAATCCATAGACTTCAATGTTGAACGCTGCCACAACCACCTTCTACGTGCTCCTCAGTGGATCTACAGGGTTGTAAGTGATCCCCATGTGGAGGCAGGAGGAATTGTGCTTTTATTGTTTTGTGAGGGTGCTCGCTAACTTTCTTTTAATGAAGACTGCCTGTCTTGTCAGATCAGAGTCTGTGCTTCAACCACTCGGGTCATCTGTATAACTTCAAGTTTGAGTGGTTTAGGTAGGACTCTGGTAACTTCAGCCACTACTGCTTATCACTAAACTTAACAGTACACTAAAGCAGAACTAATTCCTCTCCAGATGGCTCTGATCTGCAGTTGAAATTTCACTTGGTGACTTGCTGTCGCTTTCAAGCATTTGTGAAATAAATGAGATTGCATGGCTTCATTTAAAACATTAAATTTTTAATCAAAGCTGGCTACATCCTTTAAAATTCTGAATGCTCTTTAAAAGCTGTGGCTGACAATTAGTAGATAAAGCACTACATTTAGCGTATAAACACTAGGCAGCAGCAGGAGCTTTATCAGATAGCTATAGAAAGTAATCTGCAAGAGCCAATCATAGAAGCATCTTGTGCTTGCAAAAATGGCTTAACCACAATCTATGAAGCACATGGCTTTTTTATAGTAAAAGGGGGGGAATAAATAACTTTCCGGCAAGTTTCGGTAATGGTCTGCCTTTTTATGGGGCAAAGATCCTGTATTTCCTCAGAGCATTTGCTAAACTTCCTCTTGCACAGGGCGGAGGGTGGAAGAGCAGAAGTGTCTTCGCTGGTGGGTGTTTCTGACTTCGCTTTCCTCTTCGCTGCCACTTCCCTGTTCTCTACTCCCTCTCTTCTCGGCTTGACTCCTCCCTCTTCCCTATTTCTGGTCTCTCTGCCTCATCCTAAAAGTGTCCTTTTCACTCCCCTGTGCACCCTCCTGTCCGGTCCACTTTCCCTCTGACACTGATGCCCCTGGGCCAAGTGGAGAGGAGACACTCCAGATCTGTTTGTACTTCTGGTATCTGAGAGACTGAAAGAAGAAAAGGTGCAAGGGGAGGTGACGGACTTGGGAATTCATGTCCTCTCTTTACCACTGCCTGTCCTGAAGCAACAGCTCTTCTGGTTGTGGATTATACTGTCGGAAATGTGACTACACCAAGAGTGGTGCCACTGACAGTGCAGCAGGTCAGCAGTGGGCAGTTCTTCCATCGGTATCATTCTGAAAGCAACACAGGAAACCTCCTCCTTTGGCCTGGCTTGCTGCAGAGTTCTGAGAGCTAAGAATATTGAAACACTCCTGATAGATAAACCCGTGTCCACCTTTCCCCATCACTTGAGAATTGCGTGTCATCTTTGTTTGCTTTGGCACCATCTCTGTGTTTGTGCGGTGGGGGATCTGCTGCTCAGTCTGGGTAACAGCGAGGCTTTGTTTTGTGTCATCAGCTTGAGGTTAGCAGATGAACGGCTTGATACCAGCACGTTTGCAGCACTGCATGACCCTTGAGTAAATCTGTCTTCTCGAGATGCACGGTGTGTGTTTGAAACAGGCCTTTGGGATGGTTTGGTTTGGGTTTTGGAATAAGCAGGTTCTACTTGAGCCCTGTAACCTTGGCATGAAACATCTTTGCTGAGTTAAAAAGACTTTCCACCGGTCAGCGGAATGGAGCTGTGCCTCAGGTGCAAGAAATTCCCCAGAGGCTCGGGCTAGGTGTTGTATTACTCAAACCCCCCTTTCAGGCAGCACCCTGTGGGCTTGTGTCTCCACGAGGGAAGAGCTGTCACAGATGGGCTGTCATCAATGGTGGTGTGTCATCTCACACTGAATATCTGGCTGTACAGCCTGCTGCCTTTCTCCTAATGAGTCTTCTATGCCAAGAAAAAAGCTGAGCAGGAAGCTCGTTCTTTGGCTTGGCAGTCACAAGCATCTAACCATTCCTATTGAGAAGGGGTGGTCTTTGCTATTTCGTTCTCATTTTAAGGATAATCCCTCCCTCACTTGTTTCTGCTTTCCCTGAATATGAGTGAATTTTCTCCTGCAGGTGGGAGAAAGCTGGGGCTGAGGAGCAGAAAGACCAGCTTCCCCTCCCTGTTCTTCAGGGCTGGTGGACTGTATCACTCTCTGCAACTACTTGAAAGGAGGTTCTAGCGAGGTGGGGCTTGGTCTCTTCAAGTAACAAGTGACAGGATGAGAAGGAATGGCCTCAAGCTGCGCCAGGGGAGGTTTAGATTGGCTATTAAGAAAAAATCCTTCACAGAAAGGATTATCAAGCATTAGAACAGGTTGCCCAGGGAAATGGTGGAGCTGCCTTCCCTGGAGGTATATAAAAGGCATGTAGATTTGGTGCTGAGGGACGTGGCTTAGTACTGGACTTGGCAGCAGTGCTGGGTTAACTGCTGGACTCAGTCTTAAAGGTCTCTTCCAACCAAAATGATTCTATGATTCTTTCTGTCTGTTTTTAAGCTGCTTAAACCTTTTGGAGAAATGGAAGCATTAAGCATTACAAAGCTAAAAAGCCCGCAGAGCAGAAGTTTCAGGTGTGAGTTGTACAACTTCCCAAAGGCTGCTGAGCTGGTGAAAGCTGCTTGGTGTGGGCATCATCTTTTCACCATTGCTCTGGCACATAAGTGACCCCTCCGGAGGCAGAGCTGCCCACCCAGATCCTCCGCCCACAGCCAGGCACCAGTTAAAGGAAAAACAATGGACCAGTTTCGTGTGAGGGTTTATCCAGCAGGAAGAGCCTGTTACTCCACCGGTCCCTACCTTGCTGGGAACAGTTAACAGCTGCTGAGTCACACAAACCTCTGGCACTAATTAACTGCCTCGGAGGGGTGGGATGGAGACGGGTCTGCCATTGGTTTGGGGCAGAGGACGGAGGGTGGGATTTGGTGCTTCTGTGCTCTGGGTTACAACATCTGGAGAGGATCTTCCTCCCAGGAAGGCACACAGCAGCCCACAAGGCGAGGGCTTCTATCCGCACACAGGATCTGCTCGGAGTTCAGCATGTCGTTCATCCGGGTAGACAAGGACTCAGATTTTCCTCTCCAAAATCTCCCCTACGGGGTTTTCTCCACTAAGGAGGAGGTGAGTAACAGCAACCTTTGTCCTTGGGGTGATGTCATTGTTCTGAGACTATGAATAAGAGCAGAAATTCCCGGCAACCTGGGATAAAGGACAACTTCCCAGCTGGAGATACTTGCACGAGCTTCCTGACTGCACAGAAAAACGAGCTGCCGCATTGTCTTTTTTCCTTACTGTGGTTATTTTGATAGCAGCTTCTTCAGAATCACAGAGAAGTGCAAAGACACACGGTAGTTTCTGTGTGCTTTTGGCTGGTTCTGGGAAATCATCAAATCTGCTTTTCATCCTTCGACTCTGGGAGTAGAGGCACGGTGTAGTTTGCACTGCCTTTTTTTATTATTATTCTTTTTAACTCAATCTCTCATTTTCTTTGTGCCTGAGAGCAATCCCACTGTCTCCCTTAAGGAACCACATGAAGTATTTATTTTAATCTCCCGTTAATTCTGTAGCGCCCAGTCCCTCTTGCGTAACGTGAACCCAACACAAGGGAAAAGTGAAGTTGGAATTGAAAGCACCAGATCTGAAACGGGTATTTTCTGGCCTGCTCTTGGCCTGTCTTTTTGGTGGCTGCAAAAGCATTAAACTAGGGCACAAAATGTGTGTTTCATTTCTGTCCTGATGTGTTTTATGGGCCAATATAGTTAAGCAACGATGCATTAGGCCTGTAGAACCGTGTTAACATTTAAAGCAGCGCCAAAAGGTGCCAGATGGAGCCACTTCGGGCCTTGTATTGTATGAGCATGTAAGAAAGCAGGGTTCAACCTTTCTTCCAAGGAGGTAGATCCCCATCACCATTTTCATGAGAGCTGAGCCCGGCCAGGCTGAACCTCACACCTCCGAGTGCCTGACGGGACAGAGCCCTGGAGGGGTGTCCTCCTGCAGAAAAGGAAACGAGCCAAGAGCCACATCTTGGAAGGAAAAAGCGAAGGATTTATTTATCATTGCTCAAGGAAACTTCACGATTATCTCCTGTTTCTGCTGTCTCGGCTTATCCATGCAGGTTTAAAAAAAAAAAGAAGAATTTAAAGGGGAAGATTCTGTTTTCTGATATGGTGTTTTCCAAAGATAAAACCGAGATGGTTCATTTAATCTCTTCCTAGACGCGTGTGTTGTTATCTAGCAAGTTTGGATTCCTTTCCTGCCTTCTCCAGTAACTTTCTCTAAAGAAAACATCTTCACTCAAACCCTGTGAAAAGACAGGCAAGGACTTATGGAAATTATTTAGGAAAATAATGTTCTAAAAGTAGCCCAATGTTTTAATGATTTTAGGCTAAAGCAGTTGATGTCATTCCTGACTATCCCAGTTACAAATTAACCTGACATGACCTTTAGTTTTCTCTGCTGGAATGTTTACTGAATAAATACTTATTATCACATTTGGAATCTTATTTAGAAATTAAAGGTTAAAAACTAGGTTTGATAGCATGGATTTTCATAGGTGGCCATTCCCTTATGCTAAGCTTGTTTTCATAACGACTGTAACTAGTTTGTCTTTATTTGCTTAAAGACAGGAATAATTGGAGTTTGTCTTTGAAGGCTGCAGCGTTTTTCTAAGCCCCCGGACAGCTGGGCAGAGCTGCAGGGGGATGGTCCATGCTGCTGCTCCCCTGCCGCTGTCGCCGCCGGCTCCGCGTGCTCTTGGAGCCGGTGCTGCCAGAGCTGCAGTGGATGAACGGGGTCTTTGTGTCTGAGGGTGCATCTGTCCGTCAACCACAGCCACAATCTCCCTTACGGGCGGGAAGCTGTCCCTGCAGCGAGGATCTAGACGAGGGTTGGCACACCAAGTCATGGGCTTCTTGGGTGGCTTGAGGGTAGGGTTGTGTAGGGCAGCCTCATTCGATGCGGTACAGAAATAGCGTGGCTGAGGAAGATGCGCTGCCTTCTCGCTCTGTCAGTGGAGTCCAGAGCACCCTTCATCTTCTGGGGAAGAACTCTGGTACAGAAACACCTATTTCTCTTTCCAGTTCCATGGTTGTAGGTATGAGATCAATCCTCCCATAGCGTGTCTGTGCTTCAGTTCCCTGCCTATAGAAGGAGAAATAGCATTTCAAGACCAGGCTGGATGGGGCTTTGAGCAACCTGGTTGCTGGTGTTCCTGCCCATGGCACGGGGCTTGGAGCAAGATGATTTTTAAGGTCTCTTCAAACCTAAATCCATTCTATGATTTGCCTACTTGACAGTGTATTTCAGATTATTCAGGGCTTATTCTGCACTACTTGTAATTGATAAGGGGTGGGCAAATACTTCCAGGGGGAAGGGAGACGGGAAAGGAACCTCTGCTTGTTGTCCTATCCTTCCCACAGAAGATGGGGATGAGGAGAAGCCTCTCTCCCACCCCTCAAGGTCTGCAGGGGGTCTGCAGTGATGCTCTGCCTCTAGGTCTTAACATTTTTCAGCAGCCAGTCTCATCAACTGGCTTTTAATGGTCAATTGCTGTGGTACCAGACCGTCATCCCTGATGGATTAAACTCTCCATGGTCGCGGTCCTGCCCCATGCCCTCCTGGGAGCATTTGTGGGTACACTCATAACATCTTCTTTTCCCTCCCCTTCTCTCGCTGCTTTGCAGCCCAGGCACAGGCTCGGGGTAGCAATTGGAGACCAGATTTTGGATCTCAGCGTCATTAAACATCTGTTCAATGGACCAGCCCTTGCCAAACATCAGCATGTCTTTGACCAGGTATTTATCAGGGTCTGATGTTCTAATTTCCATGCACAGTTTAGAAACATTCCATAAGGGACTTGAGCAATTTGTGGTGAGATAACGAACATGAATTGGAAATGTGTTGTCAGGCGGGCTCTTCTTCCAGGGAAAGCTCCTCTCCTAGCAAGGAGAGCAGAGACACTGCGGGTCCAAAGGACTTTTTTTCTCAAAGTTTCATCAAACTTTGGCAATGCAGGGATCTGACACAAAGCCTAAATATTACCTCAATCCCGCATACACCTTCAGCAATTCATGGCAAGGAATCAGGTGGGATTTTAATGATGGGAAGGTTGCGTTAAGGGTGAATATATATAAAATGACCTCTGTTTGAGATATTGAAGCTGCTTAAGGTCTGAAGTGGTGTGTTAGGATGGGCATGATGCAGCATGTCCTGCGTCACGGGACTTGTGGTGGGAGGACGGGCAACCTGGGCAGCCACCATGTAAACCTGGCCCACAGGCATTCAGCCCTGGGATGAAAGTGCAGGACATCTTCCACATACGCAACAGTTAAACAAAATGTGGTCTTTTTCCTGCCACCCCACCTCTCTGTGTTGCCTGTCAGCCTACCTTGAATGCCTTCATGGGGCTGGGCCGGGTGGCATGGACGGAGGCAAGGGCTTTTCTCCAGAAGCTGCTGTCAGCCAGCGAGCCAACCCTGAGGGACAACGTGGAGCTGCGGAGGAGGTGAGGAGGGAGCAGGGAGATGCTGCAGGGTGCAGGGGCCTTTCTGCGGTGCCCTGTACCGTTCAGTGATGCCAAGCACCAAGATGGAGGTCTGAACACGGCCACCTGCTGCCTAGGTGGGGTGTGAGCACACTGAGAGCTTCCCTTTCTAATTACATCTCTCATTAGCCCTTTAGATACCCAAAGATCCAGAGTGTCACCCTCAGCCTAGGGACACCCAGGGCTGTGCCCAGCCCTGTTGCCTCTCCAGCCACATCTCCTCTCCCATGGCTTTCAATGGAGACATGGTAGTCAGGGTGTCTCTCCACCTCTCCCACCTCCCCCAAGCATGGGCCTGTCAGTCCCATACAGAGCCTCTTCTGCTGTGGGGAGACCCTTCTGATTGCTCCTCAGAAACAGTCTGACTTTGCCAGGTTTTAACTAAATTTGTTGTCACAAATTGGCTTCGGGACCAGGGCAGTGCCCTGGTGTAGGACTGTGAGGGGAGGGCTGTGCTGCTGATGGAAAAATGCATGTGTCCATTAATCATACTCCTTCTTTGTCTGGAGCGACGCTTTCCATGCTGCAAGAGGACCCATTTCTCCCTGTCCTGCCAGGGTGATTTAGGCACAGACATGCAGGAGAAGGATTGAACTGCTGCTGGACACCTTCCCTGAGCAGCACCAGCAGTTCAAACTGGGCATCCCGAGAGTCACATCCCATAAAATCATCCTTCTTGTGCTGCAAAGGCAGAGGTGACCTGCTCATCAGCTGTGTGCGTGGGCATGGGGTGTTCCTCTGTGCCTGTGGGGAGACCACCTGGCTCTTTTCCACTGTAACCATCCCAGTAGCAGCAGCTTGTCTTCGTTTTTCTGCAAGGTGGACGTTGGGGGTAGTTTTTTGCTGTGAGGCTTTGCAAAATAAGTTAAGGGAGGAGCTTGGAGAGAGAGTCAGCTTCTCACATGCTTATAAACCACTTAGGGCTGAGACCTGCAAGTTTTCCAGGAGCTGAAGTAGTTGTTTTTCATTTCAGGGCGTTTGTACCTCAGGCCTCTGCGATGATGCACCTCCCGGCCCATATCGGTGAGTCTGAGGGATGCTCAGCGCCACCCTTTGCTCCCTCCCACAGATGCTGCTCTATTTCCAGCTTGCTCAGACAGACAGACAGACAGACAGATCACAGCTCTGCCAGGGAATGGGTTTCACAGGGTCAGAAGTAGATTATAGTACATCGTGAAAGGTATATGCTGTCTGTGACACAAGAATAACAGCCCGTGGAAGCTCAATAGCAGCCAGAAAATTCCTGGATGCATTTATTTTTTTTCGCTAAATCAGGCTTGTCTGTTGCCATGTAGTTCTTGTCATCAGGTTGGCATCACCAAAGGCCTGTGTGACTAGGGCCAGGGAAGAAACACTCTTCTAACGTTTTGCCCATTTGCTATCAGAAAATAATTCAGCTCTGCCAAAGCATGGCAAGGCAGGTACTCTGGGGTACCCTCAGAAACACGCCTGTGGCTCCGCTCCTCGACTGTGCTGCATCCCAAATCTTTCCTCCACTCACATGAAGCCGTGGGCTGCTTTGGAGTGAGTTTTTTTTCAACAGAAATTTATATTTTTCAACAGAAATTTATATTTTTCAACAGAAATTTATATTTGGACACAAACCAACTTGATCGAAATCACTCGAGTGATGTCCCCTTCATGGGAGCAGGGACCTGAACTTCCCCTTTTCACAGCCAAGCCCAGTTTCCTCTGGGATGGCTCTTGCATGGCACAGCCCTGGTTTGGGACAAAGTCTAGCCTGACTCAGAGGAACCATGATGAATTTCCATAGATGTGATACCTTCATGCAGATAGTTTCAGGTTGAATATGTCTTGTGAAAAAATTGCTGGCTCCTAGCACTCCTGAGTGCTGTGAGTGGGAGCTCTCAGCTCCAAGTTCTTTAGGTTTCTACTACACCTAGGTTCAGCTCTGTGCCGTGCGTGATGCATGCTTGTCATGAGGGCAAGCACTGGCTGTATCTTCTGCTGGGACTGCAGGATGACTTACCCAGCTTGCAAAACAACTTAACATAATGTAAACGCCCCCTCCCAAATTGAATTTTTCCCTCCAAGCCCTGATCTCCTGAAAAGCTGAAAGGTGGGGAGCTGTTTGCCAGGGATGGCAGCAGAGGGCAGCAGATGTCCTGAGTATGAGCCGCTTCTCTCCACCTGGGTACCGCCGGCGAGACAAAAAGAGCAGCGGGACTTGGCTTGCCTCTGCAAAGCTGGCTGCTGCTTCATGCCAGCGTTTCCCCCACCGCCCACCCCCCTTCTTTACTGGAGGCTTCAAAGAAAAAAAGCCAGCATAATTTACAAGTGAACTGTTAATCACCATTAACTACATCCCAGCGCTGATAATATTAGCTGTTGCTATGTGCCTCTGCTGAGCACTCTCGCTGTCTCCTTTGCTGCTCTTTCCATTGCCAGCAGCCTACAATGAATTCTAGCCCCAGCAGATGAGGGACTTTCCTACCAGTCTTTCCTAGTTTATGGGTTTCTCTCCGTGCAGGAGATTACACCGACTTCTATTCTTCACGCCAACACGCCACAAACGTTGGGATCATGTTCAGGGGGAAGGAGAATGCTTTGATGCCTAACTGGTGGGTAATGCAATTTTTTTCCCTGGTGCAGCATTTATTTTGCATGATTATCTGAACGGATGTAGAAATTTTAACGATCTGACGAGTCTTTCAGCAAGCTACTGATTTGAGTTCATAGCAGGTGAGAATCTGTGCTTGTCAGAAGTTGGATGGCAGAACTGAATACCGTATTTCCCCAGCCTCAGCCGAGTCTGCACTGCATTTCGCTGCAGCAGCCGTACTGGTTACACTGCAGCCCTCTGGTTCAAAGACAGATTTACCCAAAACATTGTTTTTTGCCAAGTGACAAGAAAGCAGGGTTTAAACTCCAAGGAATTAAGTGGAGCAGTGCATTAACACAGCCACATGACATTGGGTTATAGTTTGTTCACCTCTTTATCTCAGAACAAGCAAGGTGTAAATGTCCGTGCCCATCTATGCAGATCTCTCGCCTCATGCCTTGCACCCCCACGGTGCTTCCACCCCAGAAAGCTTCTCTGGCTGGTGATGGTTACACAGCTAACTCACATTCTGTAATGCTTTTTCACAAGGCTGCACTTACCTGTTGGCTATCACGGCCGCGCATCGTCCGTTGTGGTGTCTGGGACGCCCATCCGGAGACCTGTGGGGCAAATGAAACCTGACAATGGTGAGTCCATGGTAGGCTTTTAGTGTGGCTTCATTTTTTATTTTATTTTATTTTGTTTTTCCTACAAAAGGAACAATCTGGAGTGCGTCTAAAGCCCAATATGAGTTCAGGGCAAAAAGAAGCCCCAGTTATGTCCATCTTGTGCTTGCAACCAGCCAGCACCAGCTGCCCTGTTACTTCGGGCTGTTACTTTTATTTCCCTACCTGCCTCCCTGTTGTAAAATACTCTGTCTTCTACCCACAGATAAACCTCCAGTGTTTGGTGCTTGTAAGCGCCTGGACATCGAGTTAGAAATGGTAAGACAGGTTTTTTGTTTGTTTTCCCTGCCATTTGAGAAACAGTAAAATAGAAAAGGGGAAGAAAAGGTAGATTTAGCTTGTGCTAAAATGAATGGCTCATAAGGTCCATTCCTGTGTTTCCTTCTGAGCAGTCTGTGCAGCAGGCAATAAAGATCTCTATGGTGGAAACCTTCCCTTCTGACAAGTTGCAGGATGCATGAGCTCATTCAGTGGTTTGCTAATGCAGCTTTCAGGCTGGGAACAGCTGGTCTGGCCAAATCTGAGCACCAGTACAGCAGACTGGAAGCACGTAGGCATAAATCTTTTTATGAAGTACCACAGCCTGCTCTCTGGTTAGCCCTGACCTCTGCACTGCAGACAGGACCTTGTAATGGATGCTGGGGATTTTGGAAGTACAGAGGGTCAGAGCCTTGAGTCTAGAGCAGAGGAAGCTGTGAGTTCTTGGAAGTGCATTTCAAACTCCTCATCCTTCTGCCTGGAAAGATGAAATCTGTGCTCTGGGTGTTGAAACAAAGCATCCTTGGAAGGTGCATCTTGTGGCTTAGTGTGGTCCAAAAGGGAGCATTTTATAGAATTTTTCACTATGATTTATATGATTTATTCTCCATCTCTCCTCTTAAAAAAAAAATAAAATAGAAGCAGCCTAATACTAAGGGAAATGCTACTAAAAATGAACTGAAAGCCTTTAATGCTGTATGCTTTAGGTCAGTGCTTCACATAAAGTAGGAGGCAGTCCCATAAAGTGGGGTATATAAAGTGCTGCCATACTGTGCTTTGCAGCCTGAATTTTACCCCTGGCTGCTCTGAGAGTAGATTTAGGCTGATGAAGGCTTTGAAAGAAGAAATTTTCGTATTGTTCGTGGAAGGAGACAATTGAGATTCCCCATAGGTTTCTCTGCCACGTGCTCAGGCTGTACGTTTTCTAGGGGAGCAAGTGGAGGCACCCAGTTCATGACCCGTTTTACGTAGTGAGCGCTTTTCCCCACCTGCCTCCCCTTCCCCACTGTCCTGACAGGCTCCAGCTGCGTTCAGCATCCCCTCAGATGATTTTAAGTTATTTCCTGTTCACTGCCTACAGCAAAGAGAGTCTCTTAAGCACTTCAAACCCACCAGCTTTATGGAAGGGAAGAAAGAGGGAGTTTTGTCTGGTTGTATATGGAAAATGATTCAAACCCCATCCTGTCCAGCCTCTATTCCTTGAGCATGTAAGCCTCTGTGTAATAAGGATTTTTAGCTTAAAAAGATTCCTTAAATCAACATTCTGCTTTTCAATTTCAGGCATTCTTTGTAGGCCCTGGAAATAAGTACGGGGAGCCGATTCCTATCAGCAGAGCCCAGGAGCACATCTTTGGGATGGTCCTTATGAATGATTGGAGTGGTAATTGGCACTGCGGGAGTCTGCCTGGAGAGGGGGTTACAGTGTCATGAGAAATCTTGCATAGGGATAAATTATATATTTTAATACTAGAGTAGCGATCATTGAAACCACTGGGTACAGCTGAAAAGGATGAAAATTAAATGCTGTCTGCATTTCTCAGCCTCTGTCTCAATCCATCTTCAATCAATCAGTAGAACCAGAAATTGCTGCCTAATGAAGATTTATTTACTTATGGAAGAGCTAATACCAGTCTAGTTTCTTCTAGGCAGGAATAGAGCAGACCCAAGGATGGTGATTCCAAGAGAGGATTGATTTCAGTGTCAAGAGCAGGAAAAGGATTTGGCAATTGCAAATCTCTAGTCTCTGCATAAATTTGCCTGGCTGAAATTGCCCTACAACTGGCACAGACCATTAGCTGGGTGTAAAAGCATTAACTAAACTGGGGTTAAGAATACTGATCATGTGGGGATGGCCTGACTTGGTTTAATTACTGCTGGCTCTTCTTCCTAATCTAGGTAGTCTAAAAAAAATTGTTTTGAGGGTCTGAAAGGGGTGGATTTAATTCAAGATTTGGAGGAAAATGGCTGGAAAAGAGTGGTGATAACATTTCCAATCCATGTTACTCTTTCACAGGTGTGATAGCTGCACAACTCCTAGGATATGTTTAACAGCATTGCTTTGAATTTTGTCTTCCCAGCCCGTGACATCCAGAAATGGGAATACGTTCCTCTGGGTCCCTTCCTAAGCAAGAGCTTTGGCACAACCATCTCTCCTTGGGTTGTTACCATGGATGCTCTCATGCCATTCGTGTTGCCAAACCCTGTCCAGGTTAGCAAGAGAAAGGGTTGAAATTAAGGAAAAGCAGTGCTAGATAAATCTCAGCAGAACTGGCAGGTCCCTTCAGTAGAAATCACTAAGCACTTTCTTCATAGAGTTTACAAGTGTGATCCTGCTTCCAAAAATAAGAAGGCACCCTGAGCCCTCTGAGTTTAAATGCTCACTGATGTCACTGGTGCTGGCACATTGCGCCATGAGCCATCATCCTGCCTGCTTGAGCAGGGCAGAAAGCTCATCCCCTTCAAAACACCTGGAAAATAAACTCATCAGAGACCTTCTTGTTAGTGTCTGGTAGCCCTTGGCATCCAGAAAGCAGTGGAGAGAGAGTGGACATAAGTCAAAACACTCTGTTCAAGCATTTTCGGTTGTCTGTATTATGCAGATGTTTGGTTAAAACTGAAAAAGATAATAAAGAGTCTTGCAGAGAACTTGCCATCTTCAGGCAGAGAGCAAAGGTGTGCTAGCACTGGTTTTGTTTTGGATTAACATCCACACTGTCATGATGGAGAGGGCTTTGGGAATCCACGTGGAGGAAAAGGAATAGGATTATATGGATATCTCATGTGTTCAGAAAGATCTTTGAAAGTGTGTGCATGAGAGCAAGCAAAGCAATCATCTGAGCAGTGACAACGCGGACGTGATGGGGTGTGCAGCACAGGCTGGCTAAACAAAAGCTTGCTGGGATGGCTCGTGGAATTTTTCCTTTTTGTTTACTCTGGTGCCTTTTATATGCTTTCAGGACCCCAAGCCACTACCCTACCTTCAGGATAAAGAACCTTACACTTTTGACATCAAGCTCTTTGTTGCTATTAAAGGTACAACAATGCTGAGTGGGTCATAAAGCTGAAATTGCCAACTAGGGGATGCAGAACCACCATGTATTTCAGGCAATTTGCTCTTGGCTCCATGGTTCTCCTTTTCCAATTTTCCCCAAATTGCCTCTGTCAGAGAAAGAGGCAAAGCTCTCCTTGCTCCTCGTTGGCAGTGCAGCAATGTGTCAAGGAGGGAATACCTCCCAGATGATCAGTTTTCAATGAGGAGCTCTGCCTGCATGGGTAGGGGTAAGCAGGGCATGGAAAGAGCCAGATGTACATGTGATTCAGATGTTAACTCAACTCAGACTCTCTGCTCATGGCCTTCCTGATGAGTAGGTCCAGGTGTTGGTCCCTTAGTAGAGCAGAGAGGAAGAAATGGGCACCTCGATACTTCCCCAGTGCCTCCCACACGCTTGTTTCCTATGAAATGCTGGTCTCCTTATCCGAGTAGAAAATGATATTACTTGTTTCCTGCTAGGGATTACAATGATAAAAGATGGTCTCCATCCATCTGTAAAATCAAAAGACTCCAATATCATTCATCCAACACAAACAAATTGCTTCCCTGTTTCTTATTTTTTATTTACCACAGGAGAAGGAATGAGCATGCCAACTACTATATGCAGATCCAATTTCAAGGTAGGACTCCGGTATCTTTTATTTGTTTGAAATCTTGCTGATGCTATCACCTCCAGCCTTAGGCAATTCAAACATTGAGTTCTGCATTAGCTGAAGATAAGGCCTGGTATGTGTATGTGTAGGGGACATGGGGAGAAGAGTAGAGGGTGGTGATAGTTCACCTCTTCTGAGATGAAAACGCTGAATGCTTGGGCACTGAAGAAAGGGGCAGGTCCTTCCACTGCTGTGTTTAGGATGCTCAGAGCATCCTAAGTTGTGTGCCCATTTGGCTGGGAGCAGTGAGAGCGAAGAACTCGAAAGCAGAGGGAACTGCCAGTCTCTGTGCTGAGGTGCAACACAGCTTTGGAGTCCCAGCTGGACAGCTAGGTGCAGACTTGCTGCTGCAACACCACTCCAAGCCCAGGTCTGCCCCAGCACTGGCAGCATGGTGGTTCTGCCTCTACAGGTTGATTGAAGCCAGGAGGTATATGTACCAGGATTTCTCAATCAATTGCATATTCACATTTGGTGCTTTGCATAGAAATTGCCTAAATCAGTAGTCAGCAAATCAGTAATAAGGAGATTTTTCTATAAACTTATTAAAGTACAGGAATTAATCATGGACCCTGGGTCAACAGTGCTGACCTTAAAGAGGAAGAAGATGAGGAATTACATCCAGCTGAAAGAAGAGAAATTTTAAAGGACTAAACTGCATGTTAAAGTATGTGTTTTATATGCACATGGCAGTTCCTGGTCATCCTTTGGAAAGCAATAACCAGACCACTGTAACTACTGAGAATGCAGCTCTAAGTAACTATAGAGGTTGCTTTTAGGCTGCTGACGGTTTCTGGTTAAATAAGGAAACTTTTCTTTAGGGACAATCTTACCAGCATCATTCTGAGAATGCAATACATTCTGCATAGGCTAATAGCATGCCAGAGAGGTTTGCCCTTAATTGCTTTAGCCTCCTCTTCTTCCTTCCCCCAGCACATGTACTGGACCATGAAACAGCAACTGGCTCATCATTCAATCAATGGCTGCAACCTCAGACCTGGAGATCTCCTGGCCTCTGGCACAATCAGTGGACCTGTAAGTGTTTAAATAACGGTAGTCACTGAGAACTGGTCAGCAGTCCAAAACCGACTGATCAGGGTTGTGGGTCTAAGCCCTGTTTGATTTCAGCAGCCATAAATATATTCTGCAGTTCTTTCCTAGGCACTTTGGGCTAACAGTTTCATGGCCTCAAAACTGCACTGAGAAGTGGTGGGAATTCTGTTCTTATTGGGTTTTGTTTTTTAATTCCTCCTGTGTTCCTTTCCCTAAGAACTATCTTACTGCAGATGCAAACTAATTTCTGTGCACAAGCATCCACACGGCCCATTTATACTTTGGGAAATACAGATTTTTTTATTTCTTAGTGGAATGTAAAAGGTGCACAGGTCTTACTTTTGGTTTCTCTAATCCTACATGTTTGGAGCTAACTTCACAAGCTGCTTGTACTGCCACACACACAATTGTTGCAGTACATGTGTAAGGCACTGGCATTTTCTGAAGCATCAGATATTAATCCTGTTCTGAAAGATGGCTTCAGGATAAGTTTTTTCCAGGCTGGGATCCCTGTACTTCCATTTTGAGCATTTCTGAAGTGCTTTTAACTTCCTTTTATACTGCAGATTGACATGAAAGATTTACAAACATTTGCCAGCTTTGCGCTTCTGAAGAACAAAATGTTACTAAGACTCTGAAATGTGACTACCTAAAAGCACAGGATCTATAGAAGTGCCCTCAGTTTGTTTCTGTTCTTTCCGTGGCAGACCCAAAATGCTTTTACAGGGTTCAGCACCATGTTACACACGCCAGCTAACGGCTGGAAGCGTGGCTGCTCACAGCAAACAAGCAATTAAAATGCAAAGGGCAGGAAAATAAGCCAATGTATCAATGACTTCGATCACCAGCAAAACTCTGTCCTATAGAGTTAACGTACTTGTGCCTGTACTTCCAGCAGCAAGTAGCCTAACAGCAGGACAGGTACTAAAAAGTTGTTTATTTGTTGATGAACTCTTGCTGCAGGAGCCGGAGAGCTTCGGCTCCATGCTGGAGCTGTCCTGGAACGGAACAAAAGAAATCCCTCTTGGCAGCGGACAGTCTCGTAAATTCCTGGAGGACGGAGATGAAATCATTTTGACAGGTAATGGCTGAAAAACGGCTCTTACACTGCACCGAGGACATTTCCATAGATTGATCCCAGTCCTGTATGTGCCTGGCGGGGAGACAGGCTGTTCTGCACACGCAAGCACAGTAGTTTCCATCCAACCTGTCAAGAGGCAAAAGCAGGTGGATAGAAATTTCCCTGCAATAAATGTTTTCTGGGTTAGATTATCACAGAATCACAGAATATCAGGGATTGGAAGGGACCTTGAAAGATCATCTAGTCCAATCCCTCTTCCAGAGCAGGAACACCTAGATCAGGTCACACAGGAACGAGTCCAGGTGAGTTTTGAATATCTCAAGAGAAGGAGACTCCACAACCTCCCTGGGCAGCCCCTGCCAGTGTTCTGTCACCCTCACCATAAAGAAGTTTTTTCTCATATTTAAGTGGAACCTCCTATGTTCCAGCTTGCACCCATTGCCCCTTGTCCTATCATTGGACGTCACTGAGAAGAGCCTGGCTCCATCCTCCTGACACTCACCCTTTACAGATTTATAAACATTAATAAGGTCACCCCTCAGTCTCCTCTTCTCCAAGCTAAAGAGACCCAACTCCCTCAGTCTTTCTTCATATGGAGATGCTCCACTCCCTGCCCTGGACTCTCTAAAGCAGTTCCCGGTCCCTCTTGAACTGAGGGGCCAAGAACTGGACACAATATTCCAGATGCAGTCTTACCAGGGCAGAGTAGAGGGGTAGAAGAACCTCTCGAGACCTACTAACCACACCCCTTCTAGTACACCCCAGGATGCCATTGGCCTTCTTGGCCATGAGGGCACAGTGCTGGCTCATGGTCATCCTGCTGTCCTTTAGGATCCCCAGGTCCGTTTCCCCTACGCTGCTCTCCAACGGGTCAGTTCCCAACCTATACTGGTACCTGGGCTTGTTCTCGCCCAGATGCAAGACTCTACACTTGTCCTTGTTATATTTCATTGAATTTCTCCCAGCCCAACTCTCCAGCCTGTCCAGGTCTCGCTGGATGGCAGCACGGCCATCCAGATTATGTGCTTTTCTCAGTAGTTAATGATCTTGCTCTGCCTGTGTGTGAGTGCAAAGGGGGTGACGGGGGCAGGCTTGCCTTTATAGGCAAAATTATCCTGGGACTAGAAGCAGCTGATGTGTTGTTGCCACCACAGTCCAAGTTTGCACGTGGAGCAGAACCTGGCAAATGCTGAAAAGTTATTTTGCAAATGATCTTTCGTTTGTAATGTAGGCATATTCAATAGTCTGTTGAAATTAAATATGTGGGAAACAGCATGAAGCCTGCCAGAACAGCTGACCAGCTCCCCTCTGAAAAAGGCTGTGCTTCAGCTGTTTCATGCTGGGCCAGGGTTTTAATTTTCATCTTGAGAAACTAAGGAGTTTATGAATTAAAATCTACCATGGTATTTTGTGAGCTAAATCCCACTCCTACATCTTTTTTAATCCAAAAACTGGTGCAAAACAAATATATATTTTCCTTTCCTCTCATCTTGTCAACTCTTTTCTGGCTTCAAGGTGGCAAATATTTGGCAAGACTAGCCATGAGAAACTTTTAATTCAAGCCTGCCTATGTCTTTGCCACATTGCCTACTGAATTTTTGGAGAATATCTTGTGGGATGTTGTGCATCACCAGATGAGAACGAGCCAGTGCCACACCTGGCTCTGAATAACTCCATCATGCTGATGTGATCAGAGATAGTCCACACGGAGACAAAAATGGCTCAAACAATGAGCAAACACTTAGAATGCAACTTAGGGCAGAGAAAACGTGAGTGACTAATGCCTATGCAGCAACCTGAAGTGACAGTGTGATGCTGGTGTGTGTTCCCATACCTGTGCCAGCTTAATCCAACTTTTAAGATTTTTGCCAGAATAGTCTAAAATTTCTCATTTTTTCAGAAAGCTTTTTAACAAAACAGAAGAAGTTTTCTGTGATGAAAAAATAAATAGATGGATGTATTCCAGTATCCCAGTGATGGCTCTATAAGTGGCTTTGGTATTACAGCAGCCAGAGCCTCAGTGCCTCCTGTCTGGCAGCCTACACAATAGCTTTGAAAATGAGGTTTCTGTGAAGTGCTGCCAGTTTTGCAGAGGAAGATGCTGAGACAACTGGAGATTGAGATGTACTGGAGAGAGACTTGGGTGATAAAACTGAGGAGTCTCCAACACCTCTGACATCCTCCAACTTCCCAGAAACCCAGTAGCTACTTGTGCTGCAATGTGTAGGCATCTGCCTCTGCTCTCCATAGTTTCCTGTACATTCAATGCAGAGAGACACTCCTACAGCAATGCAGAGTACCACATTGCCCTCCAGAATTGCAGCTCTTCCACCAGTAACTATGCCAGGAGCTTTAAATCAGGGTGCAGTTAGGTATTACTAAGGTCCCTTTGGAGTTAGATGCCAACATCTGAACTGAGCACCTTACAGTTTGGGAGCTGCTGGCACAAAGTGGGCAGCTGAGGGACAAATGGACTAGGCTTGTGACCTGTGTTGTTCATCATGCCCAGAACAAGCTGCCCTTAAATATATGTTTTAAATCCTGAATGTCTTTTATCCTTAAAATGCACGATGGCATTGTTGTTAACCTGAAAAGGTGCCATTGCCTCAGTAGGACAGTCTCACGTTAATCAGTCTGCTGTGCTGTTCTATGCTAGCAACAGCTTGTGTTTGCAGTGATCAGGGCACCATGCCATTCACGAGAACCAGGTGCTGCTGGGGCTGTCTGCAGGGACAGTTTGGGATCTGCTCCTATTTAGTGATGTACGGCAGATCCGGAGCCTCAGGGCACCCTTGAGGCAGGGCTAGTACTATTGCATCCTCTCCTGAGGCAGCGCCATTAGCTCTTGCCAAGTGCCCAGCCCATAATTTCTAGTCTCCCATTTCAACTTTCTATTCTCCTTCCCCTTGTGGGAGCTATTTCAGAGCCATAACGTATAAAAGGAGGGAAACGTATTTTTTCCCAAGTAGTGCCTCTCGAGGAGGGAGCACTGGAAGGGAGGGTTTGCTGACGGTGTGCTGCAGCCACCTGCAAAATCCTCTCTGTAACTCCTCGGCACCCTGCTCAGCCCACACTGCTGGCAGCACAGCACTTGCTTGGTTAGATGTACCGCTCCTTGGGACTCCTCGAAATCGTAGTTGACAGCGGGGATAACTAAACTGGACTGAAATAAAAAGCCATCACTCAAAGGAAAGCTGGCGATGAAGCCTAATGGGACAAATGGAAATGGAGCTGAGCCTTAAAGCCAGTGTCTGACATGAGTGTTGCTCACAAGTGAGGGTCACCTGGCAGGGTCTGGGATGGTGTCTGCGGACAGGCTGTTACACGGGCACTTATAGACACTGCTGTCCTTGGAAAAACTTCACTTCAGCCTGGCTGTGAGACCGGGGCTGTGGGTCAGAGTTGGCAGGGTCTGTCCTCCTGCTGCAATAACTTGGGCTGCTCTGGGGCCAGCGCCCACCCATCCTCCTCTTCCTCGGAGGAGGTTTCCACTGATCTGTGCTAAGTGTGGGAATTAGGGTTAAGGTCTTTTCTGTTCAGCTCATCTTGGCTTTTTGAAGGCAGCTGTTTTTTATCCCATGCAGGGAAGATGACGTATGTGATACAGGTCCTCAAAAACACAGCATATGCCACTTGTGTCCTTCCTTTGATCAGCTGTTGTAGCGGAGAGCTACTGTAGGTCTCCTCAGCTGTTTCATCCCAGAATAGTCTTCCCAGATGGGCCAGAAGCTCCTGGCTGTGTCCCCTCCACTCCTTCATCTGCAGCTTTGCTAACGGATGCTGTTTCTGGACCAGCTCAGCAGGCCCATGGCAGCAAGAGGCGCTGCGGCATCTCCGTCCTAATGTCATCTCTCCCATCACGCCAGAGTAGGGAGAGATTGAATCCTCCTGTAGCTAGAGATGTTGTCAGAGGCTGGTACCTTCAGCAGCAGCCAGCAGACCTTCAATGCTTGTTTCTATGATAAAGGATAAATGGATATTTTGAGTCAGATGCTGAGTTTCTCATGGAACTAAATTCCTTGATCTTAGCGAGTGAAACAGATTCTATGAGGGTAGGTCCTGGTTTCTTGGGGGGGATTGATCATCTTTCTAGCTCTAAACATCCCAATGTCCCAAAAGCAGTCCTAATGCTGCAGAAAGAGAATCCAGATTTACTTGATTAGTAGCAAGGCTGGGCCAGGCAGCGACGCAGCTTTCCAGTTAGATTGATGATGCTGCGGCTTGGGGTTGAAAACAGAAATACTGCACATCCTGTGTGCTCTTTGCTCATATTCACTGAACTTGCACATTGCTGTGTTTAACATTTTGTGCTTCTTTTTTATTTTTTTTTTATTCCTGGGCTACTTGAACTCTTCCAGGTGTTCTTCTTTTTTACCCCTCATTGCATTTCTGAAATGTTTCCAATGGTTTTTGGTCTCTTTATGCCTTTCTTCACTTTTACTGCTGGTAAAATCCTGCTGTCCTTACAAAACAAGCTGTCTAACAAGCTGTTTTCTGGCCCTAGGTTACTGCCAGGGCAATGGCTTCCGCGTGGGATTCGGCCAGTGCTCAGGAAAAATCCTTCCAGCCCTGTCGGATCCATGATGACTGGAGTATGGGGACACCTGAGGAGGAGGATCTCTCCCTACCTCTCTAGCAGTCATGGTGCTTTATTCAGATTTAGTATTTTTATATGAGTGATTGGAATCTTATTATTTTTAATCATGAATAAATATCTGAAAGATTAATGTGTCTCTTTGGTGTGGTAATAAAAGGGTCTCAAGGGTAGCTTAAAATTCCTAGAATAGGAAGAGATGACTGAAATGGAAAGTGGGATTCTTAACTCTTCTATATTGTTAGTGTTTTCATAATTACAAATAGAGGCTTTCAAGAAAACAGAGTACTAGGTTGATGATAACAGCTGAGATTGCACACACTGGTAGCATCCTGAAGGTGAGTTGCATATGGAGGCTGAAAACTTGCAGAACAGAGAGAGAGAGTTACATGACTATGCCCTAAACTCATTTGTAACAAAGCCATTTGTAAATGTGATAACCAACATAACTGAAAGCAGCAGGAAAGCCAAATAAAAAACGTACCAGACAAACTAACAACCATTCAAAATAGCGAAAATTGGACTGTACAAAAAAAAATAATCCCAGAAAACAACTAACAGCACTCAGAACCAAACTCCTGCCTTGTAGAAGGAAAATCTGTGCAGGTGTTGGAGTTCAACCTTTACCTGCAGCACCCATGAGCTCCTGGAAATAAACCCCAGCAGGTCGCAGCCTCAGCTGAGACCCTCCCCTTGCCCTGGGGGCCGGCAGGATGTCCCCACTCCTCCTGCCCTTACACAGGCAGAGGCAACTCTCCATCTCACAGAACATGGACTGGTCAGCCCTGAGCTGGGAGCCTGTGTTGGAAAACCCCTCAAAAGAGAGCGTGGAGGCACCTCCTGCACCTTGCCCTGGTTTTAGAAAGAGAATTCCCCATTTCTCTCACCCTGTGCACCAACTCCCCTGGGGTCAGGGACGGTGAACTTCATGGCTGGAGTGATCCCCAGGTGCTCACCGGTGGCAATCACGCCTTGTCACTTAACGGGCTGTGCTAAGACACTGAGGAGGCAAACCCCCTTCCTGCACTCCTGAAAGGCATCTCTTGCCATGGCATCCCCTTACAGCAGGCAGTAAACAAAGCCACATGCCACTTTTCTCAAGTGTAAAGGGCATCTGCCGACTCCCGCTGGTCTACAAATCAATTTAACTCTATGGCCAAGTGCCAAATCATGTCAATTAGAGGATATTACTGACTGGAGGAGCTCAGGAGACCGGATAATGAACTCTGGTATGGTGCAAGGGGAACTTGTTAAATATTTGCTTGGTCCTCAAAGTGAAGAGGCTGATGAGGCTGCAGGCTTTGTGCAGTGACAGCAGGATGAGCATGGGCTGCTGCTTTCCTATGGCTGCTCCCTTGCTCCTTGCGAGCTCTGCCAGGTAGTTTTGGTGGTGTGGGCCATGCTGGTACCTGATGTCACTGCACCCAGTGCTCGTTGGCAATGTGAACCCTCTTGGCCATGCAGGAGAGAAAAATGCATTTGAAATGAAGATTAATGTAAAAATGTGGTAGTGCAGACAAATCACTCCTAATGGGGCATGTTCACTGAGATGGGCTTTCTTCCAGTGGGCAATAGTAATAGTCACTTTAAAGAATGATACTTGGAGGATCATCTCCAAATCAATTCATATTTTTAGCCTAAGACATTCCACTATCACCAGGAGCAATGACCTGGCCAGGAAAGCAGTGGCTCGTTGTTAATCAAGGAAAAGCTATTTCCCCTTAAGCCTCCTGTGGAAACTCAGAGTTGAACCAACAGGCAGATATTTATTTAATGTGCTCTCACTCAGTTGCCAGTTTATAGGATGGGCTCTCTTTTGACCTCAGAGGACAACTAC
The DNA here is from genome assembly GCA_013400555.1 of Jacana jacana. Taxonomy (NCBI): domain Eukaryota; kingdom Metazoa; phylum Chordata; class Aves; order Charadriiformes; family Jacanidae; genus Jacana; species Jacana jacana. The sequence continues at coordinate 243,244 of VZTM01037610.1, forward strand.
AAGTTGACACCTCCACTCTCAGATTTAGAAATAACTCAGGCGGTTTCTCTGAGCACAGACTGGCTTTACTCCTGGCAGAAGGACACAGAAAGCATTTATCCAGTAGAGAAATTTCTTAGAAGCATCATCTACATTGCACCTCGCCATATTTTATGTGCTGGAAATGCAGCACCTGAGGAGAGGAGTGCACCCACAGAGAGACAAGAGGTTATGGAGATGTCAGGGCAGTGTGTTATTACTCAGGGGTTTTGATGTTGAAGCAAGACATTTTGCAGCCAGACAAGACCACGGTGTCAGTGCTTTCTGGGTGCGGGTATACTTTCTAGAAACTATTAAACCCATAGTGGTCTTTGCTACTTTTGTGCAGGGAAAAGGAGAGTCTTATACGTGGACAATGAGTTCCTCTCCCAAAGAGCCCACCTGACTCTGCTGTTGCTGCTGACAAGTGGACAGGTTGGAAGGTCAGTGGTGCTGAGAGCCCTTCTGCAAACCAAACCCTGCCAGGACAGAGGCATCCAGCCACAAATCCCCCCAGGCTGAGTCCTGACCCAAAGCCAGGCTGCCATCCCCCAGACCCATCCCTGAGAGAGGAGAGTGGCTTTGCATCTGCTGTGGCCGCATTTTCCATCCCAGTACCACTATGCCCAATGTCTGGCCAACCACCCCTGCACTGTGTTGGGCATGGGTGTGTAAGGTCTCCCAGCAGGTGACAGAGCTGAGCTCCTCTAGCGTGAGGACACCTGGAGAAGTTCCAGGTTCCCAGAAGGCAAAGACTTTCTGGAAAGGAGCTCAGACACAGGTCTGAGAGCAGGTTTCAGAGGTGAGCTGGAGAAAGTCCAAAACCTTGCTCAGGACAGAGCTCAGAGACAGCTGCCGTCTGCTGTATGGATGGGGGCCAAAAAGCCAGGAGATGCTAAAAAAAGGAGAGAAACTTTTTTTTATGCCCAAGGCCACTTTCTTTTCACCTTCAGGAGAAGGCAGTGGGCTTTGTTTGGGTGGGTGGTGGGGAGAAGGGGGACCCATAGTTGGGCATGGCAGGTCCGGTGCCACCATCACTGTCAATCCTCACCCCTGCCAGAGTACCCTACATGGAGGGGTAAACGAAGGGTAGATCTATACTGCAATGTCCAGTCCTGTCCGAAAACAGCATTGCTTGTGCCTGGGACAAGCAGTGCTATAACCACAGCAGCACCCACTGCCTGGGGAGGTGGCAGCCTCCATCACAAGTTTTAGGAAACACCCAGATGCTCTGGGTACCTCCCATGTGCTCCACCTCCACTGGGGCAGCTGTGACCACTTTGCATCCTTGGCCTTTAAATGACAGCTCACAGCACTCTTTTCTGGTTTGGGGGAAGGTGTCTATGGAGTAGGTGTGGAAAGATGAGCTTCTTGGAGCAGGAGGTGATTCAGTTTGGATGCTCTCAGTTCAGCATGCAGACCTGGTGCTTAGAAAAGTTTATTTCTGAAGTGCCATTTTAACTGGTTTGGTCCTCTCTATGTGGAGCTTTCCCTCCACTTCGGGGAGCTTTTGCTGCAATCAAGTCTGAGCGTGGCTCTCTCTGCTTCTGGACATTATTAATTTTAATTTGGTTTAAATCTGTTTTCCTTACTTTATCCTGGCTTCAAATGAAAATGGAGGGGGGAAAAAAGAGGTACCAGACCCAGAGCTCCTTTTCCTCTGCCCTGTCATAGCAGCAGGCTTGTGACCTGGGTGTTGGAGAAGAAATTTCTCCCTGGATCCTCAGAAACTTGGAAGAAAACCAAAACCTTCCTCCTATGTCCAGCCACCTGGGAGACCTCATTCAGAATCACACAATCTTCTGTGTGGGAAGAGTGGTCCTGCTTTCCTAACTACAGGAAAGGGAGATGTGCATCAAAATGGAAACTGTGGCTTTTGTGCCTGCCTGGAGCACCCTTCTTGCTGGCTGGGTCTTTTACCCTCAACGGAGGCCAGCAGTTCCCAGTAGTGACCTGTGCTGGAGCTCAGTGATCCCGGGCGTGAGTAGTGCTGAGATGTTGGGTGGAAGGTCTTGGAGGGATGCAGGGGGTGCTTCTGTGCTGTGCTGCCTCATTGTGGGGTGGTCATACGTGCAGTGAATCACACTGCCTGACAATATTGCATCTGGCTTTGTTATTCTGCTGGTGAGGAAACCAAGGGCAGCCTCTGTTTGATACTGTTTGAGATGCATTTTCTTATAGATCAAAGCATCATCTGGTTGGTGTGCAATGAAAAAGCTAGGTGTAATTTATAGTATTGCTGTTAGTATAATTAAGTGTCAAAAGAAAGGCATGGCATAAGCCCCTAAAGCATATCTTAGGATTTAAGGGAAACAATGGATTTTCTGTGTGAAATGGTGATATTCTTCACCAAAAATAGTTTTCTGCGGAGATTCTAATTAGAAATGGATGTGATATCATGGAGAAAAAACTAGTTTTGATGAAAACGTTCGGGACAGCAATATTCATAATTCCTTCATTAACCAGGCAGTAATAACTCAAAGTAAAACACTCTTTCAGTAGCTATTCAGGGTCAAGGTAGTGACTTTGTTAAGAGCGATGGAGCTGGTGGGGTGATATTCACATTGGCTTTGCCTTTAAGCAGTAAGGCCATTTCTCAGGCTTGATTACTGCTTCTGTTCAGGATGTCCACACATTTGCTGCTTAGTGAGAGAGAGAGATCATTTCTGGAATTTTAAAATTGATTGAAGGCTTTGGAAGTACGTGAGGGACATGCTGAAGCTCCGGCACCATGCTGCCCCATACAAATCTGCAGTAAGCTGTTCTTCCTTCTCATGTCCCCTCATTCCCAAGAGCACCTTCACCTCAATGCTTTCTCTGTTGCACACACTTTTGGTTTTCTGTGAAGTTTTGATTATAAACCTGTGCCTCCTAATTTTCTTACTCCGTTTGCTCCTTATTATCAGCAGCTGTAACAGAGCTGGGGTAGACACAGTTAATGTACACGGGAAAGGCTGCAGAAGCAGAGGTTCCTGGTGACAGCTGAGCACCCTTTGGCTCAGCTTGTAGAATTGACGCCTTTGTCAATGAATTTTAAAAGGAGCTGCAAGTGCGGGGTTTCTTGTCCCCCCTTTTTGCTGTGTGCTGCATCCAGGGACCCTGTGCTTAAGGGCTCAGCACTGGCACTTCCACTGCTCTGCAGAGCCATGGATGCCCCGAAGCTGCTGTGTCCCAGGACTCTGCTCCAGAGGCCCCTCTGAACTTTGCCTTGGGGGCTGGTAGGCTGATTGCCCTGACCAGGCATTTCATGTGTTCTGCAGAGGCAATACAGCTGCTGCTTGAGAAATCCAATTAGTCATAAATATAAAATAGGTTTTGAAAAACTCTTTCTTTATGGCTTCAGTGCACTTAATGCAACTTTAATACATTTTTGATTGATTTCTGATTTCCCTTTGGAAGCTGCCTGGCCAAGCCCCAGTACAAAACATGGAGCTTTGTAGCCAAGGATTGTATCACTCAACATTTCATTTGAAGCAAACTGGGCTGCAGGCACAAAGGTCCTTCTGCCAGAGGGCTCACTGAGTGCCCAGCTTTCAGGCAACGGAGTGCTCTTACAAGATGAAAGAATTAACAATTTATCTCTTCATCTTTTTCAAGAGGAGTTCCCTGGGTGCTTTTTACTCAGCATATCCCGTACGCTGTGGCTTTTTCAAAGAGACCCCACAGATGCTGCACACTCCTCATTTTCAGTTGCCAGCAGGAGGGATTCCAGTCTCAGTGGCCCTATTTCTTATGGCGTGTAATTTTTTTTTTACCGATAACAAATTGCTGAAATACAGCATGCTGCAGTCCCCCACTGAACTGCAGCTCTGCTCACCTCTGCTCTTCCTGACTGAGGGAATAACCTGAACTAGCCTTTTCGTAGGGGCTGACCTCCCAGTAGAGCCACAGGGTCACTTGGAGTTCCATCAGCTCTGTCCTAAGAGTCTGTGGTGGTGTTGCTGCACAGGGAGAAGTTCTCTGCTCCAGCTCCCCAAGGAAGCATGTCAGGAACCGCTGTCTTGCTTGAAAATCATGCTGTTGTGTTGTGGGTGGTTTTTAAGAGGTCCTGGCAACTAGCAGTGAACCACAACAGAGAAAGCGAGAAGAGTTTCCATGTCGAAGCTGTTTATTGCATCAGATAAATACACTTGCAACAGGTTTGAATTATCTCCTCTGAGTGCAATTGCTGGTAGTATGGCATAGTGATGAAAAGAGAACCAAAGCTAGCAGAGGCACTTGTTGCATGCAGCTGAAATGACTACCAAGCCCAGGGATGCAGCCCCTGCTGAAACAGATCTTCCACTGGCCGCGAGCGTGGCTTTGTCAGCATCAGGCAGGAGCTGCAGGTTCCCACCTCGGGTGGGCAGGTCCCAGCTCTGAATGCGAGGAGGGTAACATTTCTGCTTTCAGCACAATGTTTTGTATTGCTTTTGGTTAGAGTGGTGGGGCTGTGTGATGGGAACCCATGGGGAAGGCAGGAATCAGAGTGCATTTACATCATCTATATAAAACCAATCGCAGTGACTTTTACGTGGTTGTGTATAAAGGTTGGATATGAACATGTAGATGCTTATGGAAACACTTTGTTAGCAGAAGCATGGACTTGACAGGCTATGCTAGGAAGATAAATACCTTTTTATTAGAAAATAGAGCTACCCATAGGGATTTTTCCTTTAGGATTTTCAGGAAAATCCACTCAATGGTTTGTACAGCTGGACAAACAGAGGAAAAAGATGTGGCAAACATTTGTGCACAGCAAACTTGCTAATTTGCTTCCCCAGCATTTGTAACCCTTTGCTCTCACACAGGCTTTGCTCTCCCAGGGGGCTGTGCTCTGTTGTCCCTGCCCTGCCAAGGGCACAGCACATGCCCAGCCCTGCTCTCTGTGTAGTCCGGCTCAGAGGCTTAAACTTAAGCATGTGCGTAAGTTCTTCACTGAACAGGGGCTTATAGGTGATATGTGACAAAGCTAAAAAGCTGTCCATGCAGAAAAACACTAAGTGGAGTGTTAGCACTGGGAGGAGTGATGACAAGCTCCGGTCTTGCTCTGCCTCAGCTGTGAACACAATGAGGTGACTGGCAGACTGAAAGCATCTCTGGCCTGGCAATAGTTTTATTTTGGGGTGTTTTTTTGCATATTTTTTTAATTCTGTAATTCCACTAGTATAAATGTGGGATAGGAGATTTACTGACACAAGATGGGTTTGAAACTTTAGCCTAGCAATCTCCTTCAAGCAAAGGCATCTATTCCTAGAGTACAAATAGATGCAGTCATGAAGAGACCAATGCGTTTGCTGAAAGTATGGTGAACATTAACATTCACACTTGAAAAAGTCCTGTTACTGTTGATTAACTGGCTAGCAGAAAGTGGGGCTAAATAACAGCCTGATGAGCAATCTGCGGTGGGTAATTGAAGCAGTGGAGGTCTCTCAGTATGAATAGCAGAATTAAAGCTAATCCTCAATCTCTCGCCTCCTGAATGGGATCTCCTACAACAGAGATCAGCAAAAATTGTGCAGCGCAAAAGATCCATGCAAAAATCTCCAAGTGCCTCATATCCTGCTATTTTGGGAATTCTGTAATCAGTGCTGAGAACCTTACATCCAGACTGTCCTCAGAAATCAGTGGAACATGTTACAAAGCCAGTTGCCATTTGGCATGACTCAAAATACTGCAGAACTTATGAAGGAGTAAGTGGAGGTCTGGACCAGTTCTCTGCCCAGGGAGAACTTCCCTCACTCTATATTGAGATGCAGATCTTCCCCATTAGTTTCACAAGGAAGAACTGTAAATTAGTGTCTTTTTCTTCCTGTATCCATGTCCAGGGCTCCCCAAGTGCTTTCTGATATTATGAGACAGACTTGTTTTCAATGTGAGACAAGTTGATATTGTTGTACCCATTTCACAGATGAGTAGACCGAGGCACGTAAACCAATGACTTGTGCGATCATTGGAGCTGAGAATAGTAACCTTCAAAATCTACAACCTGATTCCTTGTTCCCAGCCTTTGGCTCCACCTTTCTCACCCACTGTGCATTGTCCCATGGACAATCTAGAGGTCAGGTAGGATGGTAGGGAAGAGGAGAAATAGTGAAAGACCCTTCTTGCAGATCTGTGCTTTCAAGTCTCGTTTGCTTATGATGCTGGTTGCAGTTGTACAACCCACTTCAGCAACTCCTTCCAATCCCTTAAACCAAACATGTCTCTGAAAAAAGCTGCTGTGAGCAAAGCTTGAAATTTGGGGGATAAAGGTCATCAGAATCCTTCAAACCCCTCTCTTCTAAAGGTAAATAGTAAATTTCTAAAGCTTCCCTGTTCATTTATGCCTTCTTGTGTAATGGCTGTCTTAACGAATTGAGAGAAGGAAATGTACGGCTATTCACCTTACAAATTTGGGGGAAATTCTTTTTAAAGGTGCTGAATTTCTCTGAGGTAGAATGCATATTATTGTATGTCACTAACTATTATGATGAGGAGTCTGCCTCGGTGCCAAAGCTTGGAGAAATGTCTCCTTCCTTATTGTCTTTGTCATTGTGTTTGTGTGCCATTCCACTGAGGTGCACCTGAAATGAAAGATGGGTGAAGTTGCATATGGAATCACTTTGAAAAATCACAAAAGGTTCTATGTAGTTGAAACCAGCAGTGTCCAGGCTCTGCCTTATGGGACTTCTGGTGGCTACCAAGCTCATGGGCCTGTGGCACATGATAAAATGCCTAGTGTTTGTTTGACTAGGATAAAGAAAAATGGTGCTACGGGGTCAACGGCAGCCCATGACTCCCTTGGGACCTGTTGTCTGAGTTCTATGTCCTAATCAGTGGAAATGTGACTCCAGTGGGGTAGGGAGCATATGTGCAGAATCTAAGAAGTTTAGAATAAATCTGCTTGTACTTTATGTATCCAGAAGTGCTTTAGCACTTCTATTTAGTGATGCTCTGGTATACAAAATTATAGAATCTGAGCCTTTTTTGAAACACAAATATGACAGCTGAGGAAGACATTTGAAGCAAGCTATTTCCAGGGGAGACAAAATGTTCTTGTTGCTTTTCCAATTTCTGATGGTTACCTTGGATTTGTGGGAGATAGTGAGGGGAGGACAAACTGTGTGAGACCAAGAGTTATATTAGGAAAAGTCTGAAGAGTCTTGTGCTACAATGACGACTGTTTTTAGTAAAATAAGTGTTGCTGCATAGTATTAAACTGTGCTGCCGGAATGGCTTGTTGATATCCTGATCTGTTGAGCAAGAATCATTTACTCTATGTGCTCTTGGAGATATTGCTGTTGCCCTGCTTATCTGAAAATGGCTGTTTGTGCGTTGGCCTTCCTGGTAGGAAAAGGCCTCCTGGATCGCAGCATTTTATAGCTCTGTCTAGTGAAGTCCCTTCAGTCATCGAGATGCTGCTCTTCCCATGTGGATGTGGGGATGGCACTGTAAGGGTCCATGATGACTTTGGCACAGCGAATAATCATCACAATCAAGAACAGGCAGAGGAAGACAATACATGCTAAGGTCAGTCCCTTGTCCACGTCAACGTACACAGGCTCTGGGGTTGGTCCCTCCATTGCTTATGCCGCTCTTCATCTGGGTTTATATTTGCTCCTAACATCATCAACCACCTGCAAAACAAACAGGGTGTCAGACACAAGTGACTGCTGCTCCTGAGTATGGGGAAACTTGAGGCTAGAACTGGAAACAGAATCCCTGTGATATGTTCTGGTTGGGAAATAAACCTGCTGGAAGTGTCACAGCTCAGAATAACTGAGGGAGCTGCAAAGAGGAGAAACTTCATCTCCACCTTAATTTAGCCCATGAATGCTTCTTGCTAAAATATTAGACAATGAAGAGGGAAGTTAACAAAGAAATGAGAAGCAGTGGGGAATGAACTCCCCACTTGAAATATCATCTCTTAAAAGAGGTACAGATGCTCCTCTTGTCTGAGCATTTCCCAATCACAAAAATATTTCCTCTCCTCTGCTAGTGTGAGAGTGCAGACAAATGGCAGAGCAGACTGTTTCTATCCCAATTTTCCTCTCTGTCCAAACATTCCCTGTCTCTTACTGGCACAAAGCAAAGTGAAAATTATGCATACTGATTTTCTATAACATTTAATCTCTGGTGCTCACAGGTTCTCCAGGCAATAGAAGATTTTTAGGAGAAATATAATTTTTAAGTGGGTGTTTTATCACCCAAAGAGGTGCAGGGGACTATGTGATTAGTATGAGGATTATTTTATTTGCCGCAGTTGTCTGCGCAGCTGAAGGTCCCTCCTGACCTCATCTGAATCCATAAGCAAAATGGCTTCAGCAGAGATTGACTCCTTTCTGCCTCTGCAAGTTTGCCTCTGGATAGCTCATTATCTGCTAACACCAAATTACTCTGTATGGTGATGGTGAAGGAGAGGAACTGACCTGACTCATGGAACTGAGTCACTGCCTGGGGAGGGGGGAAACTTTTCCTGATATCCACCTTGGTTTAAGGTGGGAAGTAGAAGTGTTGCAGGTCACTACTGTAAAAGAACAGGAATGTGGAATGCCTCTTTAAAACAAGCACCAACATAATTCATTCATGTCAAATGCAGTAATCACTCTGAGAACCAATCCCTCCTTCATTTGGAGATGAGAGATGGGAAAGAGAAGGTATTGAGCCATAAGGAGAATTGAGTGAAACCTGGGTGTCAAAAGGGTAAGCTGCTCTCTATAACTGCATTAATGCAGTAGAGGAAATCCCAGGTACAGATTCTTTCTCCACAAGGCAGCTTGCCTGGTTACATTTCCAGTGAGCGGATGCTGCCAGCTGGGTTATTTCGGTAGCAACTCGCATCTGGCTGAAGCATCATGTTCTTGCAGTGTCATGTTGTGCCAGCTGTGAGTGGGTGACTCCAGAACTCTTATGTCCTGAGAATTTTTCTCAGGGTGAACTGAGGTTCTCTTGTTTTAAAAGTTCACAGTTTCTTCTTGGTTTCTTAATTTATTCCTTTTCAAGTTGTTTTGCAATTTCGCCACCTCCTAGATCCTACAAGGCAAGTATAAATCAGCTGGCCTCTCTAGTCTATTTTAAGCACAAGGACAGCAGATATTTTTTTTTAATTTCCTGAAAGCACAGAAATTATTGCAATAGCCAGTCCTGCAGCAGGGAGATGAAAGGCTGATGACACAAAGCGAATGAAATCAAGTAGACAGCACATGTATTTACCAGTCAATGTCAGGACGGACCAGAAATTTTGGGCTTATGACAAAATCACTGAGGAGTGGGGTCTTGTAATGCTTACCTGGCCTGATCAGAGAAGATTCTTTTTCCCAGAAGACTCTATTTCACCAGCCAAGAGATGTTGCATTGCAGTTTATAACTTTATTTGGTGTAGAAGAGTCAAGACTGTCAGCAAGGCTGAGTATTAAGTGTGGATACTTATTTTTTTGTGGAGTAGAAGGAAAAAATATGTTACCAAAACTACTAATGTAACCCCATCCTTCACAAAACATTCTTGTCAAGGTCCAACAAGGATGGATCTGATTTTTCCTTTGTGACATTCTGGCTATTGTACCATGTGGTGTTATTTCACACTAAGTTACCTCCTGTAGAATATCAGAATTACCTGGTAATTTCTATCAGTACTGATCTCTGGTGGAAAAAACGGCTTTTTCAATCAGATGTACTTTTTTCTAAGAGATGAATCATTTACTTGGAAAATGATCTGAGCTTTCACATAGAGATTCATCCCTTAGAGATATTTTTTTCTCCTCAAAATGTCATTGCACGATCTCATGGGGATTGTGGTTTAAGAGCTGCATCCTTCTGCCTTCCTTTGCCCACAGGGCTGTGGATGAACCAGGTTTCCTATGAAACACCAGAGCTATCATAGAACTCCCCCTCCTACTAGCAGAGAAACTAGTGTAATGGAAAGGACATGGCAGGCCAAAAGTGTTACCCATAAAGCAGAGTGAAGGCGTATGGCATCTGAGCTGTAGATCACACAGGAAACTACAGTGATAGTTTGAATTGAATGGTTTCAGGTTTAGGTTGATCTTTTTGCCAAAAAAGTAATTGTTTTCAGCAGGAATATAACTATTTTTTCCAAAGAGCTATATTCTTGGTTCTTGTATAAATCACCTGTCTTTCCTTCTGCTCTCTCCATGAACTTGGTAACATTCCTATGCTGTGACCTGCTATTCTGCATTAAGTCATTAGAGGTGAAGAATGTATTTCCTGGGGCTGGGCAGAAGGACCTGGCATCCCAAGTCACTCTCCTTGCCCATAGCTTGAGTGCTCACCTGGATCTGTCTGCGGAAACCTCCTCCGCAGGTCCAGCTTGTCAGAGCCGCACCGAGATAATGCTCAGCTGAGTCCTGTGGTGGGTTAGGTGTCAGGCAGCATTTGGTGGTGTTGTGCACTGCTACTTATTGCAACTACACATCAGGCTTGGCCATGCAAGTTGTTGGTGCTGAACCGATGTCGGTGCTGGAAATGGGGTTGTGTCTGAGGCAGTTGTCAAGCTTAATTTATTATTGCTGAAACACACCGCCGTTCTAGATTGGGGGACCAGCAGGAGATAGTCCCCCTATGCAAAAAGGGTTATTGGCACATGTTCAGCAGGGTTGATTCCTCCTGAGGAAGTCCACCTCCCTGGTTTTACCATTGTCCTGGTTTGAGGTAAAACAAACCAATTTTCTATTCAGTAATTTTACTTTTTTAGGTGGGCCTCTTTATACCAAGGGGTGTTGCAGAGATGCCCTTGCTTAGACTTATTGCTGGAACAACCAAGGTCAGGTAATTTCGTTATTTGCCCCATTGGAGAGTTGGAAGCGGGAAAAAGCATCGGGGGGTCACAGCTGTAGGAAGGAGCAGACAGGACAGGTGACCCAAAATTGACCAACTTGGGTATTCCATCCCATCAGCATCATGCTCAGTATAAAAGCCAAGGGATCAAAGGGTCAACTCTCTTTCTTCAGTTGCCAAGGTCCGAGGAGGACCCTGTCTGTTCATCTGCCTTTGATCCTGATCCAAGCACTCCTGGCTCCATTTCCAGAATCCAGCTCCTGTCAGTCACTGAGTCCAGTCTGGGACTTCTCCTGATGCTGCTGGTGATGTGATCGTCATCCCAGGAGCTTGATATGGTTTTGTATAGACTGTATACTTTTTTCCCCTTTTTTATACTTTTAATTTTTTCTGGTTATTATTTATTAATTATTATTTATATTTTCATTAAAGTAGTTTAATTTTTTTTTCTAAACTCCTGAATCTCTTTAATCCCTTCTCCTCTCTTTTCTTTGGGGAGGGGGAGGGGTCATCATCTGTCCGATTGGTCAAAACCATGACAACCATGGATAAACTGATTATATTTCTTAGAAACCCATTAGCACCACTGCAGGTAGGGGTCTGCCTGTGTACGCACCAGAGCAGAGGATGGGAACAAGCTTGTTCCCGGGTTAGCATGCAACGTCCCTGGTGTCTCCCAGCACAGAGAGCTGTGCCTGTGCATGAAGATGACGTGCTCTTCCCCCTCTGTAATAGCTGAACAACAGGTTCTGCTTATTTGCCAATTCCTTGGCCAGTGCCTCAACCTCCCCTTTTGTTTCCCTGGTGCCCATCAGTACAGCCAGGCTTGGAGGGGGTATGGAAATGTCTTGAAGCAGAGCTGGCCTGTGCTGGAGGAGGCTCTGCCTGCACATCCTACCATCCATCTCAGCCTCAGGGGGGACGTATTGTGTACTTTAGCAGAAGGGTTTTGCAGGTCCCAGTCTGCCTTGCAAAACTCATCAGCGCTATTGAAATTAATTCTTGCTCCAGCTACAGACTGGTTGGCTGGCTGCTTTGCTCCTATTTACCAGCCAGACTGATGTTGACAGCATGTGTGTAGGGGGAGGGGGGAAAAAAAAGATTAGGGAAACAATTATAAAGGTTCACACTTGAATGATCCAGTTTTCTCCGAATAGCTGAATTGTAGAAAATTACTTTTTTTTTTCTAGCTTGTCAGCACCCAGCTGTAGAATATTTTTTTTAGTTTCTTCAGATTTTTTGAAAACACAATTTGGTTTAAACAAAGCCAACAGATGAAGAAGGGCAATCCATGGTTCAGATTAAGCAGTTTAGCAGCTCTTCTGTACATCCCCAGGTGCTTCAGTACAATCTCTCTCCCTCTCATGGCTCTGAGGATGGGTGGGCACCACAGACAGCCTCTTGGAGCGGGCTGTGGGACTGTCTGCTGCCCTGCATCAGACAGGACCATCTAGAATTGCCCAGGAAAGCTGGTGGCCTGAAACCAACCCAGAACTTTTGCAGAAGTTCAGTGTAATATTTCATCCTGTGGGTGCAGTTTGGGAGCTTGGTGGTCAGGCAATGGCAAGCAGTAATACAAGTGATATTTAAGAAATTGTTGTCCCTGCAGCTGGAACATCCCAGAGTGGAGCTGTGCTGGCCTGTGGTGGGGCATGGTAATGCAGTAACAAAACTGGTGCTCCGCATTTGGCTCCCTGTGGACTGCAAAGGCCCAGGCAGCAGCTGTATCTCTGTATGTTGGCATCATCTAGTTTTGATGTCCTCATCCCCCTGGCTTGTTCTTGCCTGACTGTTCCTGTGGTCAGGAACCCCTGCAGCCTGGAAGTCATGTGTGACAGTGGTCAGGGACCACAGCCTGGGGATAATGAAATTGGGTACCTTAATGAAGATTCTGTCCTGAGCACTTGGTCTTTGCTCTGCTGTTTGTTTTGTTTCCCAGCGTGTTTTTTCACGAGGGGTTACCGTGAAAGAGAGGATATATTCCCTTTTTATGACCTTGTGTACATGAGCAGACAAAGATGTTGGCATCCTCTTTAGTATACCAGCTCTGTTAGAGCCTATGTAATGCTTGTGCTCATCAGCGTGGCTGAATTTCACAATCACTCTTACCTATGTGAGATATTTTAAAACTCATGGGATTTTTTTTCCTCCCCCAAACCTGACAATCTTGGCACTGCCGCTTTAAATACAAGGCAATAACGTACCACATCTATTGCAGAGAGCTGGTCTAAACCATACCAGCTTCTACATTGGTTAATCACATTTCCACTCACCTCAACCCATAGGATGTAATTTAAAATACCTTTTTTACTTTTTTTTTTCTTCTGCACTCCTTTTCCAAAACAATAGATGTACGGGGAGGGGAAGGATGGGAAACTATGTGATTTCATAGATGCAAGAAGATCCCTACCTTCCAGACCTGGGGAGGAAGCCTGTCACATCCCGGCAGAGCAGCATAGTGGAATTAAAATCCTGGCTGTAGTCATATTTTTAAAGTTTTGTTAGTCAGTGTGGCTTTAACGGTGTTCAGGCTCCCCTTAGATTCATGGCCACCCAGACCTGGAAGCAGTTCTCCTCACCGGTGTGTTCTGGAAGAAGAAGAAGAAAAACCCGGGAATTCACCATTGCTCATCATGCAGGATGTGGGCGTTACAGATTCGTTAAGCAGTTGGGAATTGCTCCAGTGACAGCCTGAGGCAATCGGATACAGTCATATGCAAGATGGATTTATTTGTCAGACGTTCCCTAGAAGAACATTTATGATACAAAGAACAACATTTAAGCCCAAAGACATCATATTCTTATTTCTTCTTAAACAAGCAAAAAAAACCCCATTTTTAATTTATAGTGAAAAATCATGAAAATTATGAATTGATATTGCTCAGGAGTCTGCATCTTTAGTTTTTGGACTTCTTTAACATTCTTTTACAGAAATGGCTAGTTTCAGTTGCCTAAACAAAACTATTTGATTGATCTGAACTGATACTAGGACTTAAACCATTAATTATACGGGGTTTTAAGTCTGACTAGGGATAATATTATTTACATGCATAGAAAAACAATTTCAACCTGACAAACTCTAAAAACTTGCTGGATGACAAATGCATTTCCTCACTCAATTTTGTTAACTTTCTGGATTTTCTTACAGCCCAGGGTCCAAACCACACTTATGTAGTGCTCCTCAAACCCTGCCCCACCACTACAGTCAGACAACAGGCAAGAAAACTTGTTTTTTCTTCTTGGGGTACTCAATATCTGATGAATTTCTGTGCTTAGAGCCCTAATTAGGCCTGAGAATGGACATGAGTGGAGTGCTCAGCAGCACCACTTGCCAACTCATAGAAAGATTGTTTAAATCCTTACTTTTATTCATTGCTATATGGGCATCAGAACTTTCCCATGGACCATATTTGCTATTGCTAAGGTCTCTGTCAGCCAAATGGACCAAAATGGCAGCAACTGTTCCAGGGAACTTACTGTCTAAGTGTGAAGAAAAGATGATATTTGGCTTGGAGAGCACATGGTGAGACAGGTAATGGTTGGGGACCCAGTGCTGGGGACACAGCACTTTGAGTACCAGCTGGACAGCGAGGTTTATTTTGCGGACAACCACTGCAGGGCTCCTCTCCCATATCTGAAGGGGATTTGACTGTTGACCAAATGTCAGATGCTGGAACAAGGACCAAAGGGAAGCATGGATTGGCCTTTTGGTAATGGAGATAGATGGTGGAAAAGATGGGGAGAGGCTGTCATGGCCCTTGAAAGGGGAGGTGACTCACACATGTCTGGGGGAAGCTCTGAAGGAAGGAGCAGAAGCTGATGACTGCAGTACTAATTGGTGCAGTGGTAGGGTGAGACATTTGTTAAAGCTGGAGGAGAGGAGGTTGTACTAATTAAAACTGTGAGGTGGTAAGAGCTTGCCTGATTGTTTTCAGGATGCTTACAGGCATGGTTACTCTGAGATGCTGGTATGGAAAAGAGTATTAAAATGGAGGATGTGAGGTCTAGAGAGAACAAGCCAAAGATGACCCCATATCCCAGGTGAGGGGACTCGGCAGGACAGTTGCTTGGGTGAGGGAGTAGAGGTGGTGATGGGGAAGGAAGGTAAAGTGCTGTTTCAGGAATGTCTTTTGTGTGTCAAATGAACTCACCTTCAATTTGAAGTTCAAATCTATAAAAGAGGAGTCTGGACATTTATTCATACTCTAATATTCTTAACAAATGAATTTTGATTTAAAAACTCACTGCCTCTGAGCACGGAGTCAAATGCTGAAGATAAATATAGATGAGCTTCTTTCTATAGCCAGAGAGCAATAATATGACCCTACCTTCATTTAAAAATTGTCCTTTTATATTTACAGTTCTTTCAGCAGAAAATCAATATTTCAGTAACTTGGGCTTCCTATGAGGATGATTTTTCCTATGTACCTGTAGCACACAGGCAGGTTTAATCTTTGGTTTTAAGCCACTATTTTGGGGTTGGTTTTTTTTTGCTTACTTTACATATTGACTTCACATCTTTATGCTCAGCTTCGCTTATGCAAGCTCATTTATTCAATCTAGCCCACTCAGTTATGGTCAAGAGACAAATAATCTTCCCTCAACAGTCTCGCTTTTAGCCAGTCATAAATTACTGGATGTTGGTATTCCCTCTGAAGGCTGAAGGCATCATTTATGGGTTCCCAAAAAGCTGGAAACAAATAAACTCATAAATCAATCCAGGCAAAGTGTTAAAAATTGCTGTTGCACAAATGTTTCCCTCTTACATAACCCCATGCCAAGAGCAACATTAATCTTCATTGAGAAAAAGATCCAACATACACTTAAAATAACTGTGAGCTGCTTATAATTTGAGAGCACCCTAAATCAAATAATCATTTCTCCCTCACTTGAGGAGCATGTGGTATTAGTTGTTAACAGAAGAAAAAAAGACAGTTGTACAGACAGAGCTACTGAGTGAACTGATGGGCAGTTGGGAGCTGGAGAGGAAAGTGTCTCCAGTCTCCCAAAGTTCAACTTGCATGGACAATCCTCGATTAAACCTTGCTGAAGTGAAAGCCTGAGAACCCATAGGAGCCTTTTTTTTTAGAGACTGGAAATAGTAGTTCAGAGGTTAAAAAAAAAAAAAACCAACCCCAAAAGTGGAGTAGAATCAGTGATGGACCTTACAAGTTGCTGGCTACTGGGTATAATGGTAGGAAGTTCTTGGACTTAAGCAACATATATTGGCTACACAAGGGCAGGTAAGGCAGGACCAAGTCTGTTATGTTGTCCTTGTGTCAGCTGCTTTGCAACACACAGGGGAGACAAAAGAAAGGACATCCAGTGCTCTCTCAGACATCAGTTCAGGGGGTTTTGCTGCATCTCCCCAGTGCTGTCCTCAACTTGCCAGGCACTGGGGCAGTGTGAGAGCTGGCAGCCCAGCTCTGGGAAAGGGAGAGCTGCATTTCCTGTGCAGCCTGAAGAGCTGCTGCTTTGATTCCCTATTTGCCTTTCCGCTGTGGGTGTGAGAGCTGCAATGATTCAGTAACAAGGTCCCACCTGTCCTCCCTATGGTACCTGCTTCCACCTGGGGAGCTGCTGGGAACACTGATGTATCAGATACTGAGATCTTTTAACAGGTGATGCTGGGAAATTGCAAAGCAATACCCATAAGATGTAAAGTTTAGATGGGCTTGGAAAGGAACGTCTGTCTGCAGCAGGACCATCCTTCATTCAACACATATTTTGATAAGGGGTCTGAAGCCACTTCTCTTATCACTCAGTGCTGTGATGTGCAGCGTGTGCATCCCCTTTCATCGTGGTGAGTGGGGACACATGAAGGAGTCTTAAAGAAACAAATGGATTTGGCTTTTAAGCCAAGGCTTGTGAGGTCTGAATAGATATGATATGAACTCATTGTAATGGAGTATCTGCCGTTTAAACTCTCTGCTGTTTAAGTGCCACAGAAGGAGACAATCATGCCTGTTGGTCCTGTCAGTTATTTTATAAATGAAACTGTGGCTGTTAGCCAGGAGAATTGTAAGCAAAGCTGTGTGGAATTCTTTCACTGCTGCAAAGCTGAAATGGAGGAAAAAAGAAAAATAAATTTTTTCACTCCTTCTCTGAAGCTTTTTATTTATTTTACAAAAACAAAAGGTGCACTTTGAGGTAGAACAGCAACTCCTTTTTATGTGAATATCTACCTTGTGGTGATGTCCAGTATTCTAACTTGCAGGATACTTCTCAGACATCTTATGTGCTTTTTGTCTTGAAAAGCTGCGTATGCCTGCCTCAGGTTTAAGGCTATATCAAAGTTTTGACATTTGAGGCAAAGTATTGTGGAAGAAGGCTTACCATAATATATAAAAATGCCACAGACTTTGGCATGAAGAAATCACTTAGCCCTGCTTCATTTCTGGATTGCTGATTAAAGTCAAAAGTTTAAAATTTTGCTAGTGAAGGAAAACCCTAGGCAAGAAGGCATTCATTTAATAGCTGAGGCAAAGCAGGGGGAAAAAAAGTTACAGGTAGCTTTGCTATAATAAAAATGTAAGTTTTGTGTGTGTGAGTACTCATCAATCCATAGTGATTACTAATTCATAAGCTTTTTTTAATACAGATTTTTCTCAGATACTTCAGTACTTTGTGGGGAGAGGGATTTGATCAGATAAATGTAGGCAAAAATGAACCTCAAAGTCCAGAGAGTGATGTGGTTCAAAACAAAACAATGCCAATTTTACACTGGGCTCCCAGCAAAGACACTGCTCTTGTCTGATCCTTTTCAGGCCTAAAACCTGTTCAGGTTTAGGCTGCAGAGGACAGTAAAAGATGGAAGTTTGGAAATTTTTGCTTGTGCGTATAATTTACTCTGCTACTCCTCTGTTTCTTTGTGGTGACCTAGAGCCATGATGCCAGCCGAACTGCATTGTATCTTAAGCTGGAAAAATCTTGCAAAGAAGCCTTGAAGACCGAATGAATTAGCCATTGGATGTAGACTTGCTCCTGTGTAGAAAAATACAGATTTGACTGTAAAGCAGGACATGATGTTATATATATATGTATATATATACACACACACATATTTATATACTGTTCAGCATCTGTTGCAAGGTCATTGGGCAAAAATGGACCTATAGAAGGAACAGCCCCAAAGATCAGAAATGTTGTTGGATAAGGATGGAAAACCCTTGGAAAAATATTGGCAAAACTAAACCTACTCAAACAGGTTTATAACTTTTCACTGGTATGAGGAATTGGAGAAAAAAAAATAAAGATCTGAAATGACAAATTAGAGTCCCTGGGTGATCTGAAATGAGTCTGGGTTAGGGTTGTTTCAGGGAACAGGGCTTTCTGCTAAAGGGGACATCCAGAGAAGCTTGCTGCTCCTCACCCTCTCCAGTTGGAAAGCCGGAATTGTTGCAGCATGTTAGCTAATTTTGGTTATAATTTGCCAACAGAAGTAGAAATATCATTACTAGTTTTCCCCTGTTTTCTCAAGGGAGCAGTTTTTCTCTTGCTACTATAGGAACTGGGAGAATGAAAATTGGCCCGTTTTCAGAGACTTTGAGTGCCTGGAGCACCATCTGGAATCAGTGCAACCAGCCAAACAATTCAACATCGCAGAAAATCTACTTGTTTTCAGACACTACTCCCCCAACACCGCCTTTTTCTGTGCAGTCCTGCAAAAAGCTTCTTTCTGATGAGGATCCAGTTGGCATCCAGATAAACTATATTTTCAACTGTCTCCCAGTGGGGATGGATTGCACTTTCCTACGGAGAGAGGCCAGATGATTTTTATTACAAATGAACCAAAACCTTGAGGCAGGACATGCATTATATTTCCATGACAGCACTGGCAGGAGGGGAAGATCCTGATAAGAATTTAAGGATAATTGAACTCCAGTCTCCAGCTCTGCAGGTAGATAACAAATATAGCAGCCTCCAAATTCCAAGTGTCACTGAGCGAGGCTGGATGAAAGGATAAATGGCCCATCGCTCAGAAGAGCGAGGATCAGTCAGGATCCTGAGTTTAAGTCCCAGCTGTTCATAGTCTCTGTCTCTTGTCCTTCACAGGACACCTGGGCTATATCTGTACTAGTAAATCAAAGGTGTCTAAGACTATTTTTTGGCCTTTGAAGCTGGCTGGCAAAGAGAAGCCTATGCAAATACTGTTAAACTTGCTTGACGTCTGTGACAGGTCGTTATGCTACTGTGTGCTTATATAGAAGGATGACAAAATAAACTTGGAAACTTTGAATATCTTTTAGTTGCAGGATATATTTGAGTAGTGCTAGATGGATGAGCAAAATTACAATTTGTGTTCAATCAAAGACAGAACAATCAGAAATGATCTCTGAGAATGGTAAGGCAACTGACCACTCTCTGAATGGACTGTGGTGGCATGAGGTGGACAGAATACTGACTTAGTGACCACAGCCTGACATCCAAGACTGTCCAAGGGGTGAAAAATGACCCAATGGCTCTTACCCTGATGGTCATTCCTGTTTCTGGGGTGTGTTCCTTGGATCACCTCCAAGTCTGCAGTCCTCAGGCACCTAAGCCCTGGGGGCTGCTGCAGGCTAGGCTGTAATGCAGCAGCTCTGATTTGTGCTAGTGATGGCTTTGGCCATAGCTGTGTTTGTGGTTGGGGTTTGGTGGGTGATTAATGCCTCCCTCCTTCCCTCTCATTCCAATCTGTATTGATCATATTACCAAGTACACAGTTTTACCTGTGTTTCTACATGTTGTTTTTTTTCTGATCATGTTCTTAGTACACGTGCAACCACTTCATCACATTGAGAAAGGTCCTTTCCTGCTTTCCTCAGCTGGAAGCTCATTGACTATTCTATAAAAGTTGTAGTCAGAGCCACTCTTTAATTAAGACTGTACTGAACGGAGCTTTGATTCCAGCCATGTATTACAGCCTGATGTTGTTTTCTTTGTCGCTGCAGCAGATTACTGGAAGTGTAGTCCTTGATTAAAAAGATTGTGTGCAATTACATTCCATCTCCACATCTTCAGCTACATCAGTAGCTTGTCAGTGGGTCATTGGGAACCAGGCTGCCAGAACCTTTGTACACGTTCAATTTATAAAAGGCTGTGTTTCTGGCACAGCACCCGACAGTCCTGTACAGCCAATATCTTATTAATGAGCCATTAGCCACAAAGAACATTTTTAAGTGAACCTAATGTGCAGAGAGAAACGAGGGCTTGCCTGAACTGACTCAGCAGTTTGGAAGGTCTTTTCTCCCTTGCAGGGATCAAGCTAACTTCTGAATGTACTAAGATCTCCCAAGCCTGAATCCTGGGTTTTCCCTTTCTCCCCATCTTTATTTTGGTTTCCAGTGAACTTGGATCACTGTAATTTGAAAGCGTGTCGGTGTGCTGAGGAATAGGTATCTTCTGCTAGCTGTTCTAAAGAGAACTCCCTACAGTGGTCAAAGGGATGATTAGTTGCTTTACAAGTGCCTGAAGATGATAGGACTCTTCAGTTTGGGGAAAATAGTCGCTAAGGAATAATATGTTTGAGTTGCACAAAATCACACATCAGGTGAGTGGGGAAAATGGTTTCCTCCTAATAATAATAAAAAAATTTACCAGTTTGCAAAACAGGGAAACTTGGGGGGCATTCGATGGAATTGGTAGGAAATCAGTGTGAAACAAAAAGTACTTCTTTTATTCAGCAAACAGCAACTTTCTGAAACTTGCTGCCATAAGAGGCTGGAAACAGTACCAGCCGGTGCAAAAGGGGGTTAGATGAATTATGAACAGGTCTGCAAATAGACCCTGAAAGCACTAAGCAGAAGTCTTCCCTAAAACTTCTCTACAACAGCAGTTGTGGCTGTTGGAGGAAGGACTGTCAAATGTGGCCAGGCTTTCATGATATCCCTAATGACCATCAACCCCTGATGCTCCCAGAAGCAGAGTACTGGGCTGGATGGACCACTGGTTTGATCCAGCAACAGGTTTCTTATTTCTTCAGAAAGCTGATGCTTTCTGGCTGGCTCCTGGGAACTTCCTATTAAAAAAAGAGAAAAATATTTAAAATCTGGTCTAATTTCAGGTTCAATCTCCATTTATATCTTTAATATACCTCTAATACGTTTAAAACCAGGCACTGATCTTTGCTTCTAGTTTAACTCTGTCTCTTTATATTTAAATATTCAGTACAATCATGAGATTCCTCAAAAGCTGTTAATGCATGAAAGGAAACTAAGCTCAAACAGCTCAGTTGTATGAATAATAAGGTGAGATGTGTCTCAGAGGGTCGCTGCCTGCCCCTGGACTGGTAGTTGTTTATTTATTGTCACAGGCTCGTTTTATGTCTGTGCTCTTGGAGATGCAGTTAATGGCAAATGTGGGCAATGGAGGCAGATTGTCTTGCAGAACACTTGACTTTGGGCCAGAAACAAGTACACATCTAACAGACAAGAAATTACATCCCTGATTCTGTGTCCTGGAAAAGGCAGAATTGCCTTTGAACACCATCTCTCCAGACATGTAACTCAGTGCAGAGCATCCAGCCAATGGTCTTTAAAGCTATGCAGGGAGTGAGGTGGTACCATTAGGATTAATTAAATTTTCCTGCCTTGTTTGCTGTACTTCTGTGTTAGGGCAAATGTTAGAATAGGCACTAGCTGGACTGCAGTCATACTTCATTGAAGAGCGAGCCTTTTCTAAGGTCTTTTTCTTATGTATGTGTAAATGTAGACTTGAAACTTTTTTCTTTTACCATATATTTTTTACTTCCCCTTCGATTATTTTCCCTGCAAGGTCTTCTAGATGGTCCTAGTGCTGCACGTTGTGCTAAGGAATGAGTCCAGATGTCCCACAGGTTCAACGTGTCACAGCTGAGCCTGGAAGCATCTGGAAGGACAGGACGTTCAGCTCAAAGCCAGCCCTTGTTTTTCTGTTTCTCAGCTGCAGTTCTGGCTGGTGCCGTTTCATCAGCAGTGGGTTCAGAAGCTGGCCCCTCTGCCAGCAACAGCCGGGTTTCTTAAAGCAGGGATTTGACTGGAGAGGGGGGAAGAGAAGTGGAGGAAAGAGCTTTTATAACTCTATTGTGGTTGATCATAGGTATTCTCTTAGAAGATGGATGAAGGCAACTGGTTTTCACCAGTTTTGCAGTGTTTCTGACTTTAGCTAATTTGCAGAAATAACAAAGCCTGTGATCTTCTCCCCTGTCCCTGCAGATTAACATGAGGAATTATCTGGTTGCAGTGGCTGGGGAAACATTTTCTCTTGACTAGAAAACCCTGTAATTTTCTTTTGGGTTTTTTTGAGGTGTTCTTGGGGGCTTTTTTTGGACTGTATTGACACAAAAATGAGACTTCTGCTTGTGTACAGCCTGGGGTTGGAAAGGCGTGGGTGATGCTCAGGTTTTGTGTGGCAGGAGCTGGGGCAGGTCATAGAGATTCTCTATCACAGGACAAGGCAGGGAGCCTTGGTTTGCTTCAAGCTGGCTACTTAGAGCAGAATTGTTTGAGTCACCTGTAATGGGGAAAGACAGATCTCAATTTTAGCAGAGGTTAAGAGTTAGCACTTCCAAAGGAAGGAGAAGAAAATCATATGACCTTTTCAAGGCTTTTCTGAATAAACTGAAAGGAATTTTTAACTGGGAGTAACACATTCAGCAAAGACACAAGGAAGCTCCTTTAATAAGAGAAACCTCCAACACTGCCCCGGAGTCTGTAAGTCAGGTCACAGCCTGACAGTGCTGGGCTTTCTGTTTAAGCCTCCTCTGCAACTCCAACCTTGCAAATTGAGATTTAGTCAAACATCTCTGTCCATGTACGTGGCTGCCCTGACTGCACCCACAGCTTTGAGGGGGGAAACGGCAATGCAAAAGTGGCTGGGGACTGCTGTAAAATTTAGTTCTTATGAATACACCAAGCCTCAAAGTGGGAGAGACGTGTATTGGCTGGTTGGTAAAGACAGAGCGTGGCAAGGAGGTAGCAGAGACTGCTCACCAACAGCTTGATACGTGTGACCTTACCAAGGTCAGCCACCCTGGAGTGGTAGCCCCAGTAAATAGCGGGGGGCTCGTAGGCCACAGCTGCCTGGGGCATCTTTCTTGGGGCAAGTGAAAATTGCAGCTGTAAAGCATTCAAAAGCAGAGAGATAAATAGCACTAAGCTAGAAAATAGCCCTTTATGGGTATGTTAAAATACGGTCTGCGCATTGCTCGGTACCTTTCTTTCCACGACTCGTCCCTAGCAGAGAATAATGTTTGGCTTGTGTTTACTTGACTGTGAGCACCCTTGAACTAAATTAGTTTTGTAAACGTTGGGCTGGCAGTGGGCGGCTTGATTTCTGCAGAAATTCTTTTAATAATAAAACGCCTCATAAAAACTGCATTGACTTCAACCATGCAGACTGCGGGCAGCTAGAAACTTCCGATTGCTTCACTCTAACCCGGCATTTCTGGGCTGACCAAAACACAAATGCCTGACAGATGTCATCATCTTTCTGGCAAATGTCCCCCATGAGCAGGAAAATGAAGGGCAGTATTATTCATGTGGACATCTGCTCGGTCAGGTCTGAGTTGAGGAAGGTGCAATGCGATACTCAGGCTGAGTGAAGTCTGTGCTTCTGAGACACCTGTGTATGAAACCAGAGGGCCATATAGGGTAGCAACCTACACTCGGCATTTCTGGTGTTATACAGTGATATGACAAGCACAAATTTTAGCCCTCCTCCCCTTCACTTTTTTTTTTTTTCCTTTTTTTTCCCTGCAAGTGCCACACGCTGACGCAGTGCTGACTCGGCTGTGAGAAGATGGTGGGGTTTGTGCATGGCTGGGTGGGTCCACAGGTGTGAAGGCACCATCTCAACATCTTCCAAGGTCTCTATAAAACCAGGTCTGAGTGCTAAGCAGTCACAGGAAACCCTGCTGAACTTTCTTGCTGAGGAAAGCCGTTCTGCCAGAAAGGATGCTCGAACTGGCACACTGCATTCCCAAGCCAAATTCCCCTTGCTATCACCTCCCCTTCTCTGCCAACTAATAAGGCTCTTGTTTTCTCAAAGGGAAGTCTGAGCAGAGTTCTGACTTTTAAAAGTGTCAGCAGTTATCTGATATTTGATATGGCCAGTTCTATAGATATGCAATTTTTGGTAGGAAGTGTTCACATATTATAGTACCAGCAAAAAAGCCTAAGCTTGACCATATAGACTGGTGTTCACATTATTCCTTTGGCATCTACTGAAGGTATAGTTTAAAGTCCGAAGTCTTCGCAGAAGTCTGAAGTCCCAATAGGACATTTTGTCCCAACTTAAAGCTCCTTTTAGTAGTTGAAGTAGTTTCCTAAATGCTACGCTGGGGTTTGCTTGTTAGGTTTTTTCTTGGTGACCTTCTGCAGTGGAAGCCAATTAAAGCATTTGCCAGGTTTCTTATATAAATATATATATATACAACCTTGAAACTGCATTAGCAATCTAATGGTGCAATGTAGCTAGCCTATGCATATCTGTCCATCAAATGACAATGTAAGAGCAGTGTTGAGGAGTGAATGCAGATCCAGTTTTAAGAATCTGGGGGCATCCTTACAACGCAGTGCTCTGGTGTGTATGTCCGCTGGCTTATGCTGCAGGAACTCCCCTCCATTCCTTTCTCTTTAAGGTCTTCTGACAAAGCTAATTATGGTAACAAAAAGCTTACATCAATGCCATTTAGGGAATATGAGCGTTTGTGTTTTCAGTTCTCCCACCTTTCCACGATTTTCAGATGTGTTTGTTCGGTTGTTGATGCTATATATGAAGACATTTCAGTTGCTGAAGTCAGATGCATTTCAAGGCATAGTAGCTCATTCCTCCTGCATATTTTGCTTCTTCCTGAAGCAAAATTTCTTCTGAAAGTGTGATGGTTTGCTATTTATATATGTTTAGGAAAATTCCATCACTATACATTCACCTTTTTACCCTCATTCTCTTGGATAACTAGTAGTCTCAGAGATCTGCTCTGTTACAGAAAGTCACCCTAAAAAACATCTTCCTTTCCCTTGGATTTTTTGGAGTTTGATTGTTAGTTTGTTTGTTTTTTTAAGCTTGAGAAGCAAGATTCCTTTTCTAATCCCAAAAACTTAGCCTGGCAACTGCATCTAGGTTATCTTCTACCTCATGAATCACCAACCTGGGAATGATTCTGCACTGGAACTTGGAACAGCCTGGTAATTCAGGAGCTAGGAGACATCCCAGCTCCCTCACACACCAGACTTACATATGGCATTACTGCATTGCTACTGGATATAAAAACCCTACAGAATCTATTTCAGCCAGGAAGCAGCTGGGAGTCTGAATGCAGATGAGAAGTAGACTTAATTCACTTGAGTATAAAGAGGTCAATAGAAAATGGACATTTTTTTCCTGTTCATAATTGCACTTTAAGTACATAATAAGTAGATGATGGTAATCATGTGCTAAAGGGTCCAACTGGTCTTAATTGATTAAAATAGCTTCTGAGGACTGTTTCTATTAAGGATTTAATACAATATAGTGTTATACCATTGAACCAGGGTGGGTTGCAGTTCGCTACAGCTCTCTTCTCTGGGTCAGGCAGCTCTGAATTCCTGCAAGTCAGTTACTATCACTTGGTACTGTCAGTCACCTGCCTCTGCCCCACTGACCCCAATAGTGGTCAAGAGCAATATTTCTTAGGCCTTTAATACCAAAATCGCCTGTCTCCCATGTGAGCTGGAGAGGTCTTTTCCAGTGGTTGTATGAACTTCATCTGCTAAAAAGAGCTAGAGGGCAGTGGTCAGATGTGCTGAGTTTGAGGGTGTTGTGCCGAGCTGCTCTTTCCTTTCTATCCTTTCCCTCTACCCAAATGCTAAATCTCCCATATTAAAGTCTGTGTTGTTTCATCTCTGAAAAGTGTTTATAAAAGCCTTCCCCCTTAACAGCCCAGTGTAGGTGTGGGAGCAAGCACAGTTGTGCTGGCAAACTGCAAGGGTCAAGCAGGCAGGTGAGAGTGATGGGTAGCTTTGGATGGACAGGTGGAAACAACCAGTTTTCCCAGGTCAATAGCATGAGGAAGACCATGTCTGACTCTGTCTGGGTAAATAGTACACTGAGTTGTAGAAGCATTTAGACAGGAATTGAGTTTCTCCCCTGTGGGATCATTAGACCTGGGACTCTATCTGTTCTGATGCATAGTCAGCTTATATTTCATTTCTCAGAGATTCAAAAAAAAAAGAGGACTATCTCTCCTGAAGATGAGATAGTGAAGTCAAGAGTCTGTTTTCTGTGCCTGTATATGGAAGATTCTAGGAAAAGTAGTTTTCTGTAGGGTCCTAGAATGAAAATCTTATTTATCTTACCCTTGCCTAGAAAGGCTTTTCTTCTCCAGGCAGAGAATGAGAAGTGTGCTTCTGAAGTGTCTTGAAGTTGGCTGTAGTACAGGTTGCTCAATATTAATTAAAAAAATATAATAGCATAATTATCATGGCAATACCAGCCCAGTGTTCTATCCCACCTCCTTTAAGCATACTAAACAAATCATTGACTTAATAAATAATCTTCCATGAAGTAGCATGGCAACTACTCCAGTTCACTGGCGTGCAAGCAGACAACAGAATCCTGGCAGAGCTTTAGCATGCACATTTGAAAGGCAGCATCTCTGGGATTTGTCTGCAATTAAAAAATTGCAGAGCATTAAATCATGCAATCCATCCAGCTCTAGGCTCTTTGTCTCAGCCATGTTTTATATCAACCTGTTGTCAAAATAAATTTGATTTGCAAGTATGGAAAAGTCAGGTTGATATTTTGATCAAAAGTGAGATATTTTTGATCACTTCTCTGAATGCAATTTTCACTTAAGGGCTTAAGCACATGTCTAAATTTAAATAGGGACTTAGGGCAGCCCTGAGAAATAAAGCAGTAAAACCAAGATACCTAATTGTGTTTGGATTCCTAAATTCTCATAGACTTTAATGAGAACAGAGGTTCCTAGGATTTAGGAGCCAACCTGTTCTTATGCCTTTCACTTTTCACCTAAGTCCAACTAATATTGTCAGACTGAAACACACACTCTTAGTACCTGCTTGTCCTGCTGGATGGCACCTGGAATACCCAGTACATTGCAGTCTTCTCATAGAATCATAGAATCATTTAGGTTGGAAAAGACCCCTGGGATCATCAAGTCCAACCATCAGCCCTACTCTACAAGTTCCCCCCTACACTAGATCCCTCAACACCACATCTAATCTGCTCTTAAACACAGTCAGGGAGGGTGTCTCCACCACCTCCCTGGGCAGCTGATTCCACTGACTGACCACTCTCTCCGTGAAAAATTTTTTCCTAATGTCCAGCCTAACCCTACCCTGCTGCAGCTTCCAGCCATTCCCTCTTGTCCTGTCGCTCATTGCCCGTGAGAAGAGACCAGCACCAATATCTCTACAGTGCCCTTTCAAGCAGTTGTAGAGAGTGATGAGGTCTCCCCTCAGCCTCCTCTTCCTCAGACTAAACAACTCCAACTCCCTCAATCGATCCTCATAAGCCTTGTTTTCCAGGCCTCTCACCAGCTTTGTTGCCCTCCTCTGTACTCGCTCCAGCACCTCAATATCTCTCTTGTGCTGAGGTGCCCAGAACTGGACACAATACTCAAGGTGTGGCCTAACCAGTGCTGAGTACAGGGGGACAATCACCTCCCTACTTCTGCTGGTCACACTATTCTTTATGCAAGCCAGGATGCCATTGGCCTTCTTGGCCACCTGGGCACACTGCTGGCTCATGTTTAGCCTCCTGTCTACCAGCACCCCATTCTCACTGGATATGGTACTGCTCTTTCCAGTCTCCACTTCTACTATTTAATGTCAAGGCAGAAAATTGAAGCACTGCTAATTACAAGTAGGAAGGAACTTCCCAACTTTAAATATTAACACGTTTATCTGAAATCCTCCCTGGAATTCAGATTATTTCTTCATATCTCGAGAAACAGTAACCATCTCCTTCCTGTAGGTCAATGTGTATGCATTAATTTAAATCCATGTGACAAATGATATCAGATTGAGCTGAAAAAAACAAATCATAAATCTATGCTGACCAGACATATTTGCAAGAAAATGGCTAGAAATAACTTGCATAGCAAATTAATACAAAGACTTTGACATCATAAATGCTTCAGACTAACATCCACACAGCTGGTAAAATGGAAGTTTGTCATCCTGGGTATCAAAAGGAAGGAAGGTCAGAGAAATTAATTGCAAATATATAGCAAGCCTGACCTAGCAGTCGTTAGAAACTGAAATCAATGGGTATTTGTCTTGCAGGACAAAACCATTACTGCTTACAGAAACACTGAAGAACTGTGGACTTTGACCAAATAGATAGAAATCTATTTTGGAAGAGTTATCTCCCTAGTACAGAACACTTTCACAGCATTTTATTTACAAATGTTGGACTCTTCCATTTTGTAATGAATAGTAAATACTACACTTCACTTATCCTCATGTAACCACTTGAGCAGCATTTGCCCCAGATGAGCTAGTTTTTCAATGCCTGACCTTATTACGCAGCCATGAAAGCAAGAGTTAGAGTACCAGAAAGGCAACTCATTGCAATAAGCCTTTGGACAGAGTTATAACAAGCAGATTAGTGTTCAGTTCTCAATTTTTAACTGCAGTGATGTTAATAAAGTCACAAGTGGCAGTTCTGTCAAGACTCAGAAACCGCACAGGCTGAGAATCACCCTTTAAAAGCATTAAGTTCTTATCCAGGAGACATGCAGTAAATAACATCAATACTAATGGACTGGAATATCCACTTTCAGCTGTATTTTGCCTCTTGGTGAGATGTTGCTGCCAGCTTTAACCATGTGGGAGCACATCTGTCGTGCCTCTGAACTCTCTTCAGGGATGGCCATGGTCATCTCCATGGTGTCTAAAGAGTAAAGTATCCCACTTCTACTGTTCATTATATTACAGCCTGCTTTTAGATCAACAAATGATTTCTCAGTTTGTATTTAACAGGACAGAGTGTTGGTAACTGCTGTTAGATGTTTCAAGTGCTAATCTCTGAAGAAGAAAAAACTACTTAGCTTTCAGATTCATTTGTTTACACTCTAAACTTTTCAGGACTCTACTTATAGATACGGTTTGCCAAATTCTGCACTTTGTTTAACTGGAAACACTGAGCGTTAACTGGGAATAAAACTTGTTTTTTCTCCATGGCTGATATAGTTCAGTTGTAGATAAATTCATCTCCCATAGCACTGTGTGCTTTGGTACATTCTCTGTGCATTCTGCTTCAGTAGTTTGCTCCCTGTTATTTTAATTTCATGCTGGCATAAACCTTTGGTAAGACAGCGCTGTACAATCTTTATAACCTCAAGGAATTATTTGGGACACGGTGAACCAGGCATAATTCTGTCCTCATTTATCCCCATAAACAACAAAGTCCATAAATCATCTTCCATCTGCTTTGGCGTGCAGTGGCACTCGGGCAAATGCTATGCAGAGCTCTCCATCATGCAGATGTAGGCTGGGAAACCTGTAGCCAGTTAAGAAGCATTGTGAAGACTTGCTTCCAAAGAGCCAGCAGAGAAAAACACAAGAGTAAATCTTCTTGATTCCTTCTTTCCTTTCTTATTTTTTCCTGTGTATGTATATATATGCATCACACAGAGATACTACTGCATCTGTCTACAGATCTCCCTTCGCTTTAGAAATTTTCTACATTTCACACCCTCAGAAGAGATTGGTGAATTTTATTAATTCTATTTTAAAATATGGGAATCTTTGTTTTAATGGTCTGACTCTGGATACCGAAGTGATTCTCCATTCTGATTGAAAATCTTTGGCCCTATTCTTCAGCAAGATGAGCTTCTGCTCTCCCATCCTACCTTGCCCCAAAGAAAATTACCCTCTCCCCTCCAGCACCCAGAAAGTTGAAAGCACAAACTGTAACATTTGGCTGATAATACAGCACATTAGGTGAGAAGGGTGTTGTATGCTGTGATTCAAACCCTGGTTGGAAACACTGAGGAATATTAAAGTACTTTGATGTCATTTAATGAATAATAAATGTATTTATTATTGCTATGCCAAACAAGCAGGGAAAACAGCATTGGCTTGCACAGACATATGTTGGCAACTGCTATTTGGCAAACAGAAGTTGATTATATACAAATCTTTCCCCACATAGAAGGGTTTTCTTGAGCACCTTATGCTTGTCAATCCTTCCCCTTTGCAAAAGGGAATTGTATTTTTCCCCTCTGCATGCACTTGCATTTCCTCACCTTTTTTACTTCCAGCAACTGGAAACTATTTCTTCATCCTCCTCCTTTTTTAATTTCTTTTTATATTTTTTTTTACAGTAGTCTGGTGAAAAAGTGCCTTTATTCCTTCACAAGTTCTTTTTTTCTAAAGAGTAACCAGCCAGGACATTATGGAGCAGTGCTTTTCACAGCCCCCTTTCAGAGTCCCTGCAGTTGTTCTGCTCTACAAGCAGTGCCACATATTTGAGAAGGACCACACGTAAATGACCTCGGGTTTTATCTTCTGTGTTCACGTTGGTACCACATTTTTAAACAGCAGCATCTCAGAAAGTTTGCTAAAAATCTTAAAAAGACATTTGGAGAATTATCTTTGCTATTTTCAAATGTGGCTTTTTTTCATGCCAATGCATTCTCACTTGCTAAACATGTTTTTACAAGAACTTTACTAGTTATTAAATAACCTGCCTGCCAGTTTGTTTATGGGCTCATTGAATGACATGTTAATCAAATCCAAGTTTATTTTAGCTAGAGCTCTGTGGAAAATAGAAAGTGTTAATGCCACCAGAAGAAACTATAAGAATAGAAACTTTGCCCAGAAAATCTGTTTAGAAATAGTTTGTTCTTCCTATTCGGTTCATCAAATCATTGCAGGGAAAACTCACTAAGGTAATCCTACCACGAGATCAAGTGGAAAAAGAAAGCACTAGCTAGCCCATATGTTATATGGGAAAAGCCCAAGAATTCTAGAAACATGAGACTGTGCCCCTCTTTTTTCCTCCGACATAAGGCTGCAGTTAGAGTATTTACTGATTTTTGTTTCACAATAATACAAATATGGAAAGAATATCGAGAACGTGATTTAGAAATCCTAATCCTGATTTTACTTCTCCCAGTAAGTACTGGACCACATCTAGCTTTCCTCACCTCTACGTGTTTGGGTCTTTTAATTTTATTCCTTGTTTTAAAATTCTCTTTGATTCAGCTTGTTCAAGGTGAGGGATACGCTTAATAGCAGCAGTGACTATGCACTGCACTCGGGAGAACTGGCACAGCCATCTGAAGCCTTGTTTGCAGTTCCTCCTGCTTTCTGATCTCTCTTACAGAAGCATTTTGCAAAAATCCATTATTTTAGAGAGAAATGCATAAATAATGGAGGAAAAACAAAAGTTTAGAATAGAAAGATGTTGTTTGCTGATGTGAGGTAAGGAGGGATATTAAATAATATATCATAAACAGGAAAGGTTGAAAATTATTCTAATCACTCAAAAATACTTGAAGGCGCAGTTATTCTTATTTTTCCCTGATGGTTACTACTGTGTTTTATGACTTAAACTGCTCTAAAAAATGCTGACTTTCTCTGTGCAGCAGAACTTCCAGATATTTCAGACAAGTGCTATCGTGCAGTTCTGTAGGAAAATTAATGTCTGCTTGCGATCGTATACCCTGCTGCTGTTCAGAGATCCTCTTCTCTCAGGAAAATGGGTGAATTTATTAGAGCGAGTGGAGAAACTTTTCTCTTCCTCATCAAGCTTATTATGTTTTCCAGAAACATGGTGGGAAAGAAATTATATAGGATCATATGATGAAGGCTGGGGGGAAAGTGAGGAAAATGTGAGAGCTGCAGCTTTAGAAGAATTTAGAAGAATTCTTTCCAGCACAGCCCTTTCCCCTCTGAAGACCAGGGCACCTTGGTGGGTACTGCTCTAGCTCCAGGGTGAAGCAATCCTGGTCTTGCTCAGCTAGAATGAGACTTGATGGATCAAGAACTTTTCAACTGTGTTCACACTTCCAGCTTAAGTTGTTCATTTTTCATTTTACACAAGCCTGGGACAGACTTAAGCAAACAAACAAAAGGCCTCCTGACTGGCATGCACTAAAACAAGAGCTTGTTTTGTTCACAGAAAAGTACAAGATACTAAATGTTTTTTTTTAAAAGGACAGGCTTTTTTCCCCCCAAGACTATCTGTCTAGAAGCAAAGTCAGTTTCTTGCAGAAACCATGTCTGTAATGTCCTACTAATTATATTGGTTATTGCCTATCATCTTTGCCCAGAGAACAGTGATGGCAACATCCTTTGAGAGATTCCCAGGGCATCTCTGCTTGTAGGATCACAACTCTGACCGAGACAGGAATTTGGGATAGTAAATATTTTCTCAGGGTTCTGTTTTGGTGTGGTTGTAATGCAATAGGAGAGAGATTTGTACTGAACACCACTTGTAAGAAAAGAGAGGGAACAATTCTGCAATGCTTCTTTGAGGTGATCAGAATCTTCTGTTGCCTAAAATCTTTGGGAATTGATTCCATAGTTGGCTTCCCTGGAGTGAAAATGTCCTGTCTAATGCACTGGGCTCCATGGACTGCATTGCCCTAGTTGTTGTGAAAAATCATGGATTGAAACACTTTCCCTGTAGCTGAAATCAGTTTCCTGCAGTTGCTCCCTCCTCTCACAGCTGCCCATGCCCAGAGGTGAACTCAGCATAGGAAAGGCTCCTTCCTGAGTGTCTGAGAGTGCCCAGGACATTCTGGTTGGTGCTTCAGACCAGCCATTGCTGTTACCAGCAGTTATTTCTGACTCCAAATAGTGATCTGCTAGTGCTGTGAATGGTGTCCCTGTTTCTGAGAAGGAGCTACATTGAATTGGCTGTTGCGTGATTCTCAGTTAAGGTTTTGTAACACCATCCACCTTGCACTTGGAATTAAGTTTTCAGCTGATGCAGAGTCACCTTGAGGATTCCTACATGCCCCAAAAGAAGGTCGCTTGGCTCATCTCAAATCTCTGCCCTGGTACTTTGCTGTCCTGGAGGTGTGCAGGCTCTTAACACCCTCCAGTCTTGCAGTTCTGCATGCAGTTCATGTGCTCACCTCAGGGGTATCCTTAGAACAGACCTTACTGTGGTGTAAATTACTTTACCTATAACAAACTCAGTGTAAGCAGATGTAACTTGCAAATCATTTTTTTTTAATTTTTTTTTTTAACAGGAATAAAAAGTAGTAGGTGAGGTAGTACAGATTTCCCATTGTTTACTCTTCTTCTTTCTTTGTGGGTGACTTTTTTCCATTGCCTCCTGTTATGTTGACTAATGTCTTGCTTAAATTGTCAGTTAAGCAACCTGTCAGTTCAGCCAAAGGTTTTAACATAGGAACATAAGGAGATTACAGGAATGAATTGTCTGGAGAAAAGAAAGCTAAAGACAAGCGTTCTGATCCCTACACAAATAAGGAAGCAAGACTTTGTTTATACAGAGTATCCTGCTCTTACCAAAACCAATAGATAAAATTCTGCTAAAAGTGTTAGAGTTATTTCCTTCTCTGCTATTGATTTTTAAAAAATTACTATGGACATTACTGTTTTGCAGATGCTTGTTTAAGCTGCAAATAGATGTCCACATGTAAATAAGAAAATTTAATATTTTTCTAGCTGTGAGATGGAAAATCACTTGGAAAATTATCCTGCAGTGTGTCCAGAATATCAGCAAGGCATTTATGTACTTTGGTGTCCCAAGGCAATGTTCTGAGTATGATGGCAACCATCATTGATTTCCACTTCCAAATGATTGCTTTAAAGAAGTGATTCAGTTTGAGGCAATCTAGAGTTAAAGCAGGCAAAATTATTCTCCTTCTCAACACCCCCGTGCTAATTCTCCTACAACTGTCCATTCAGAAGTTATATCTTTGGTGTATGGGTAGTAAGAAATGCAGGAAGTCACAGGTTAGTGCAAAAAAGGTTTGAGGAGGTTTTTTGCACGTGTGTATTTCCTGATGGTCTCTTACACTTGCCTGCCCACGCAGAGACTCTGTCGATGTCATGCAGCGACTGTGGTCGATGTCATGCAGCATTACTTAAGTCATGTACCTGGGAAGGATGGGCTTTAAGACCACTGCAACTTCAGCTGGCTCAGAGTTAGATCTGGGATTACCCCTTTGTGACACAAAATGTCAATAATGTATGCATCAGCCTTGCCAAACCTCTCTCTGCCCTCCGCTTAGAAAGCGTCGACTCCACAAAACCTCCTTTTAGATGCCAAATTAATTTCTTTCAATTCCTGTGCTAGAGTCAGCTTCCAAGTGGACTCTACAGCAGTTTCCGATAGAGTCTGCTTCCAGCTGGACAAGGCTTAGAGGGTTTCGTGTTTCCTGGAGATGTGAAGTTTCAAAGGTGAACTCTTTATTTCATTCACCTCAAAAAGTGGCTTTCGAAGCTGGGTTAGAGCTATTTCTTGCAAAGTTCCCAATTGATATCTTTCAGTTATTGCTACCACATAACATGGCAATAACTGCAGGTAGGGTAGCCAACTTTGTATTAGAATTACACTTAAAATATGGTGGGGTTATACATTTAAGACAGCAAGCAATTGAAGTAATGTATCTTTAGGAGTTACCTCTTATCAGGTGAGACACAGTAATAGACTGCCCATATGCTTTAAGTTTATCTCGGAAAACCAAGAAAGCTTAAAGTTCATCTCAGAAAGCCAAGAAAGTTTAAGCCACTAAATCACAGACTTAAAAAAAAATCTCAGCCTAGCTTGATTGCATCTCTGGTTTGCTTATATAAACAGTCTTTCAAATTTAGTTTTAAACTGTAACTTCTGTGAATTTTAACTAAGAAGAATTCAATGAGTTCCTTGGTTACCAGGCTGCCCAGGGAAGTCACTGGAGCTTATATAAACGGTGTTGAGGGCAGCGTGTTTACATACACACTATAATTTTGAATCCATGGGATGAGATTGATATGATAGTGATGGTAACTCTGATGTATATAAACAGTGAGACTGATCTGGATAGTGGATAGCTGGAAGTGATGTGTAGATTGATGGGTTTCAGCTATTACATGTATAGCATGTCCAGGTATTTGAAACCCAGGGAAATATCACCAGTTCGTTCCATGCTTGGTAAACTTATGCTTTAGCAGTAGCAAAAGGAAAAAAAAAAGCCTAGCAGCCAGTTCAGGTGTTTTCTTATGAACAAGTGACTGTTTGATTAAATATCCCCTGAAAACTTAACATCCCTCTTAGAGCAAGATCATAGCTGCAGGGGTACCAAAAGAAAGCTGTTCTCTTGACTCAAATTGCGTGTTTCAGCTCAACCTCTGTTGTATTTAATCTCTGCTTCCCTCACCCACGGGAAGGAGTAGGGAGCAGGTCTCATGTGGTACTATTTCTTCAGGTCCACAAGCTTGAGGAAGGAAACTCAGAGGTGCCACATCTGTAGCTGAGTATGAGGGGAAAAAAATAAAGGAATACAAAAGCTTTGAGTCTTCTTTGTTTCATAAGGAACGTAGTATATTCCTTTCATACTGTGGATAAAAGTTACACAAATTTTGTGTTGCTTGTGGGCTCCAGTGAGTCTCAAGTCCTTCTAGCAGCCATTTGAATGGGCAGCTGGAGGAAACTCCAAGGACGAACCCTAAGGTTTGTGCCTGTGTGTGTGTTTACATGTACACAATTACACATAAAATGCCCTCTTGGCATTTTGCTGTCATCCAACCTCTTGCTCTTACAGACAGTGATGGCTTCTGCACAGATTCTGCTTCCTAATCAGCCATGGTGTCACAGAGTAGCTTTAGAAACAAATACCAGTATGAGCCCCTGCTGTGCCGGTTGGGTGTACAAGCCCTGTCCTGCAAGCTTCAAATGAAGCACAAACACGCCTTTCCCTTCAGCTGTTTGCTGAAGTGATCAGCTACTTTTATCAAGAGGCAGGTACATCCAGCTGCGACCCATCCAGGTGACACATTGCTTTTTCTCTTAGGTTAAAGAGAATAAATGCTTTAGTACTATATACCGCTCAAGGAAACTTTCCCATGGAAACGTATGCTGCCTTAATTTCCTTTCCAAATCTTGATTTATTGCCTTTTTCTGTTGTTGTTGTTATTGTTTCTTTCAGAGATACTGCTTCATTTGGATGCACTTACTATTTCTTACCAAAATCTCAATATTCTGAGGATTATAAGAAGTAAATCCTGAGAAAATAGTCATATCCCTGTGCGGGTTTGCTCCAGTTGCCTGCATTTGGGGATCTAGGAATGTCTAATGGACAGTTAAAATCAAATCCCGGGCTATGGAGTACTATACAAAGCATTCTCTCTAGGCACAGTATTTCTTCATTTAAAAAGTTATTCTGTCCACTTAAATTCCATCTGTAACCAAATTTTATTTGTGCTTGTACTATGTGTTCATTCCTCTTTTAAAATAGTATTTCCTTTCTTCTATTCATAATGTAAATCAAACCACTATTAGAAAACAGCAGGGCAGCACAGAACTTCATTGTCTCTAAGGGTCCCACAATGAATCTTTAATGTATGTGCAAGGACTTAAGCAAACAAACCATGATGAAAGGGTGGCTGTTGGCACCCGGGTGGGTTGCTCAGGAAGGCGAGTGTTGGCAGGTCAGGATTTCTCACACCTCCTTTTGTTTTCCTGTGCCGCAAGCAGGGTGAGTGACTTTTGCAAATGCAAGTAGCTGTAGTTTACAAAAAATATTCTCAATATACCTTTCACAGAAGTCTCTTAGGTTCTCATCCTAAGGTCAGTGGGAGTCTCCTCACTGGGAGACCCCAATGATCCTAATTGGGATCAAGACCCAAAGCAGAAGGCAGCAGGCGAAAAACTCCTTTACAGGTGCAACTATGGTTTAAATTATTATTTATTTTTTTACTTGCTACAATGTGATTACCAACCTGTTCCCATTCTCCAGGCGACTCTTAAAAGAGCTCATTACTGAGGTCTGGCAGAAGGAAAATGATAAGAAGTGACAGCAGGTGTTTTCTGAACAGGGGAATCTGCTTCTTTGCAGAAAATACCCACAGTGAACATATGGATGAAAACTGTAAATGCTGTAATGGCGTGACAGAGCCTGAATGGTGAGAGAATATAACGCCAGCCATCTTCAGTGTGCTGACCAAATACAGCACATGAAAAGGGAAAGGAGAGGTCTTTCTGACTATTTTTGCAGCTGGAGAAGGATTGGGTCACTGTGCTGTACTCGAGTGTTTCATTTCCGGCTGCCTTCTGCTTACAAGTCACAAATCTGCAATGATGACTATAATGAACTCAGTAACAGAATACAACCCAGAAAGTAGTATTTTCTGGTCATTTGCAGATGCAGTCAGTAGACCATCTTTCTTCCTAGGGAACATTTCCATTGGCTGTAAAATGCCCAATATTGAAAGAACAAAGATCGCAAAACAACTTGGGTCACCCCACTGACCAGATGCTCCATTTCTATAGTGAAGGTAAAGGAATCAATATGCCAAGACTCAACGTGACAAACAGTTAATGCTTCCAAGTGAGGTGGAAAAAATGATCTATGACTATATCTCCTCCTAGCTGAACTATGCTCAGACTGAGGGCTGGATCTTAAACTAAGCTGGTGAAAATCCAGAACAATTCTGCACCATATGATGTGATATGGTTATTTGGTAAGAAGTCATAGCTCTATACATCATGCTGACAGAGGGTGTGGGAGCTTTAATTTGAATATGAAAACAAAAATTGGATAGGTGGCATCAGCTACTCTGGACCAGTTTATAATACAAACTAAATGTGTGGTGCAGCAAATCCTCCAGTAATCATGAAATCAATCAGATGGGGCAGGGAGAGAAAGAAAAGGTTTTTCCACCAGATAATTTTGATTTGCTTGAGCATGTGATTCTTTACAGCCATCAGCAATGATTGAAAGTCTAAAGGAAAGCAATAAGAGAAAACCTGTGATTTATGATTAAAAGAAATAAATCCTTTTTCTGTTTCTAGCAGAAGAAATGCGATCATCTGTGTTTTCAGTAACCTTCTGTCTCGTTTACTCATCTTTCTCTCTGAACAAAGTACTGACTGACACTGGGGATACGATGTTCTTCCTGCCTAGGAATCTCTCTGGCTGACTACCCTGAATTCAGAGTATTTGTGGATAGGACCCCCAGAAGCTTAGTTTCTCCAGGGCTAGACAAAATAGGTTTGAAATTTAAATACTAAAATAATGCTGAGAAAAGGTATGTATTTCTGCAGCCATTGTTCAAGCAAACCCTTGTTCAGTTCACACACAGTTTCCTTTTTATTTATGTTGAAAAGGGATGAAAAGATCATTCAAGTTTCCATGAAATAACTCATGAAGATTCAGAACTGAGCATGTGGCATTTGGAGTTTTCTCTGGATGTTTCAGTGAAAATCCAGTATCTGATTTGTAATCTATCACTGATCATCAAGTTTATTAGGATATATCCTTTCACAGCCTTATTTTAAAGTTCAGTGTATTAAATTGTCTTCCAGAAAGCCAGATGACAGAATTCTTGCCTAAAGCTGTAGAGAACAGGTACATAAGGTAAAGGAATTGTGGACCAGCTCTTCCTTATCTTCTGAAGGTCAAACTGCCTTACAGATGCACTCTGAAGATACTTTGCAAAATGTAGAGCATGACCTTTCAAATTCTGGATGTTTTTTGACTGCCTATCTATACATTTGGAATGGTATTTGGAAGATCCAAGTACATTATTTTTGCTTCTGCTTAAAACAACAACTCAGGCAGCAATATTTAGGAACCACTCAATCTTAGTCCTTTAATCCTCCTTGAATACTACTGCACTGCTGCCTTACACACAGTAGGTTGTGGGAGCTTGTGTGGCTGTGGAAAGTGAAGACAGTCACTGTGGTAATGAAAATATTCTGAATAGTAGCTATTACCAGAGCATTAAGCAATTGTCCTTGGTAAGAAGTGATACCAGCAAATAATAACCCATTCATTTTGTTATTGAAAATGGATTGTCTATGCATATATTTGAATTTTTTTTTACTCCAAATAAATTCAGTCTTGATGCTTACAGCAGATAAGTATAATGAAGATTGTAAGAGATCTGCTTTCATACATATGAATAAAATAATTATTATGCAGCATATCTAAGTAGTTGACACTATCAGAAAGTCTACCCTTGAATAACAGAAAAGAAAGAAAATGTCCTTCCTTTTGTAGTCAGAAACTATTGGCTATCTATGTGGCTCGTTTTGGGCATCACTAACTATAAGATATTTTTCTTTATAAACCTGACAGCTCTAGTAATTATGGTACAAAAATTCTCCACTCTTGTATGAATACAGCTAAGCTTCCCTCTTTGAGATTCTGCTGAACATCACATCTTCTAACGTGACATTGTCTGCACGGTTGGTTCCTGGTGCAACTATGGAGTTGGTGCTCAATGGAGTTAAATCCAGCTGGCGGCCGGTCACAAGTGGTGTTCCTCAGGGCTCAGTACTAGGGCCTTTCCTTTTTAATATTTTCATCAATGATATAGATAAGGATATAGAAAACACTATTA
>VZTM01037610.1:282870-314560 GCA_013400555.1 Jacana jacana
AACTATGATACATATTTTCACTGTGCTTTGAAATAATTGAGTGTGTTTATCCACCCACTGTATATTCTTTTATATAGTTTTGTAGTGGAAGTTTTGCCTCTGGTACTTAAGTGACAAAACAGTGCAGTCTTATTTCATATTGTAAGGAAGAAACATCAGTGCTCCTACAAATGACAAAGTGGTAAAGATATAATGATGTAAACTCAAGTAGTTTAGGTGATGACAAATGTTGAGCAACTACTGTTAATTAATTAAATTGACTTGCAACTCATTACTGGCAACGAAGGATAAAATCAGTAAACTTCCCTTTGCATGTACCTCTCTAAGATTGCAAGGCAATAAAGTGAACTTGACTTATGAGACAAGAGTCCTGCCAGGATTACTTAAAAGACAGGATGAGGAAGTGAGAACATTTGTTTACTAATATACTTATTCCAGACTGCTGAGAAATTAGGTTTTATACCTAATGTTCTCCATTTTAAATTGGACATGAACAATAATATCTAGCAAACAATTCTAAGGTCCCAGTTCAGGACCTTAGAATTGATTGGAGACTCAGAATTGCATGAAGGCATAAAACCAGCTAAAATCTTTCTTTTTGTCTTGTGATTCTCATTATGAATCCAGTATTGTTCCAACATCAACTCTTACTTGCATTTATTTTCCTCCCCAAACTTTGTTCCTCGGAGAAAATAATTTGCAAACGGTAGCTTGTTAAATTACCAGATTTAGGTTACCTGAAAATGTCTGATGATAATGTCATCAAAATTGTGTGTTCTGAGTACGTTCTAGTTACAGATAAAATTCCTGCTATTTCTTCATGATAGATAAATCAATACTAGGCTTGTAATGCTTGTTCAGGGATGCCTTATAATAAATCCTCACATGTTCCAAATTCATTGCTGGATATCTAGATGGAAAAACGGGACAGATGTGACACACACTGATATTGAACCTGTTCCTAGGAAAATTGCACTAATCTTTGGTTTGAGTCCTTAAATGAGAGCAACTGTAACAACCACCAAGTGCTCATAAACAGAAAGGGAGAAGTCAGGATAGGAGGGAAAGGGAGGAGGAGAGTAGATCAGATTCAGACGTGATTCACCGTCCTCATAGATTTGTCCATCTTCAAAGTTGTATGGCTAATGAATAACAATTATCACTTATTAATTGCTCGTTATCTTAATGATTGCAACTCAGTAGCACCATATGTCACAACG
Organism: Jacana jacana; assembly: GCA_013400555.1. Taxonomy (NCBI): domain Eukaryota; kingdom Metazoa; phylum Chordata; class Aves; order Charadriiformes; family Jacanidae; genus Jacana; species Jacana jacana. Next base: position 284,091 of record VZTM01037610.1, read on the forward strand.
GTTCTCTTAGGCAAAAAGGAGAAAATTCTCTTGACTGCAGTGTCGGAGGAAATAGTCACTATGAGCAGCTGAGAATCAGTCTTAGGGAGAAAAGTCTCCAAGACACGCATGTTGCACGAGTGGAAAGATGCGGGAACTTCCAGGGTGTTTCTCACTGTCATTGGCTGTGCCTGGGACTAAACATCGCACACACTGTTAGCAGCACCTCTGCAAAAGCTCTTCTCTTTCAGCAGAAACTGAACTTCATTTGTATAATCTCTGATAATTATCCCTTGTAATAAAGGGACACTACAAATTTTGCTCAAAGCTAAAAGGACAGACAACCCAAAAGGAAATTTTTTTTCCTTCATTATGTAAAGACTTCAGATATATATCCCAATAGTTTACAATAACCAAATAAGCCCCAGCTTTTAAACAAAAATTGAATTGGAAAATTATAGACTGGTTTCATTAGTGCTCCTTTAAGAGAGAGTGATGGCTCTTTAAAGTTGACGTTTGACTGGACAGTAAGAAAAGAAATCCTTAACTTTTGGCACTTGCACGTACTGTTCTCTCAAAAATTTAGCATGTGCTGCCTTAAAGAGTTAAATGTGCCTGAAGCCCAAAATGGCAGTTATTCTAAAGGCAGGGAGTTATTCTAAATGCAGAGCCTCATAAGTCATCGGGAATGCTGTAGCAAGAAACCAGAGGAATACAGCTTAGTATTAGTCCCTAAATTAACAGAATGAAAACTGCATAGTCAAATTTGCTTTAAATACTGCACAGAGTTTCTTCCAAAGGCCTACAATTATTGCCCAAACCCCAATTTTGCAAACATTTTCAAAGTATGTAAAATTTCTCCTTTAAAACCAAACTTTAAATCATGCTTTCCCTTTCCTACCCAGTACAGAGAGCTGCTGCTGCAAAATACAGAAACAGAGCATTTGAATCTGAAGAAAACCACAGCTATGCTATGATAAAATACGGCTTATGAACATTTATCTACAAAAAAGCATCTGCAATTTCAGACCACGTTGAAGTATTCACCTCGAACTAGAAATTAGCCACATCTGCTGAAGTGTTGCCTATCAAATTTAAAGTCCTGAACAAAAGTATTATTCATCATCAAGGCACTCATTCTCATAGTTGTGATCTACAATTTATCATTATCCCGTGGCACAGTTTCTGTAAATCCAGCATCCGAGTAACAGTCCGGAACACGCTTTGCACCCCAGCACAGCAAGCAGGCTGTGTAATTAAGAAAGAAGACACAAAGGTAGGCTGACATCAAGTTATTAAGCACCATCTCTGTTTAAACACTGTCAAACATGACTACAGGGAAAAGCCATAAGCCTAACAGTACTAGTTCAGCCCAGGACCGTAGAGCAAGCAATACACACACGTCCACGCCGTGCAAAATGCTACAGTCGGTGTTACTGCATATCATCTCCAACCCTCCACTTTGTTTAGAAACATCAACAAGAAAATCATGCAGCCCTGACACCGTTCCCCGGGCTGGAGGGTGGCTCTCTCCCGCCAGGAGCTGCAAGGCTCCGGCTCCTGATTAACCCCGGGAAGCGGTGCCTGCTGCAATACCCGAGTCACTTACTGCATTGCTCTTCAGCCGAGCGCAAGTGGCTGCTCTTCCCGGGCACACATGGCTCTCTCAGCCGGAGGGGTTCTCTATTCAGCAGGATTCAGCTCCCGAGTCTCTGCGTGTGGAGGGTAATTGCCTGTGCTCTCTACTGGGGGTTTCTGGCTGCAGTGGCTGCTCACCCTAGCCATTGCCTCCGGTGTATGCTAAGTAAGCAATCCCCCGGGTCTTCATAATGAAAGGATGAAGAGTCACAGCTTTTGAGAGCAGATAAGGTGTTCTGCCGAAAGCCTCTGTGCTTCCATGGCATTTTAAAGGCGAAGGGGCCGGGGATGCCTTCATCGTGCCTCATAGTTCTTTATAGTGCAAGTTCTTCTCTTCTGCTCTTTGCAGCTGAATGCTATTTTTTGTGTTTCAGGAAGATCTGGAGTTTACATTACAAGTTCAAGGCAATGCATTTTTTAAAGGTTGAGAAAACAAACTCTTTCAATTGAAGGTAATCTTCTGTTTTTCAGAGGTACAAGTGAAGGGGAGGGGTTCCCTAGCTCTGTACCAGCCCTGCTTACATAAACGACACAGCCAAAAAGTACCAGTCTAAAACTTCATGGATTAACGTCCAGATTTAACACACTCCAAGCACTGTCCTAGTCTTGAAGGAGGGACTGTCACCCTTTTCCATGTCCTGTAGGGTGTCTCTCACTGTATGGTGGGGGGGCTGGTCCTATGGCATGCTGGCAGGGTAAGAATAACAAACAGTAATAACAAAGAGGTAGAAGGAACAAGAGCCACAGTAAGTAATTTCTCCCTAATTTTTTCACTGTGGTGGCATGTTTGGCTCAGTGGCTTTAGGAAGCTGTGGGGGAGCTGCACTCACTTTCCCTCTACAAGCTGAAGTGGGCTGTACAGAGGAGCAGGCGGCTGCCATCCACTCCAACCCTGACCTTCACAGGGACTCTCAGGAGAAAAGACCCATTCTGGTGCTGCGCTGACCTGTTTCACAGGCCTCCTGTGACCTCTCAGTGCTCATTGTGCCCAACCACACATGGGAAATTTGTGATGACAAACAAACTCATTGCAGTCCTGCAGGTGATGCTTTCTCCACAGAGGTGCCCCAGAAGATAGCACAGCAATCATTAATTAAGATTTTTCTTAAGTCCAGGTATTGTGTAAGGTGTTGATTCACTCATCCCCGTAAGGGATGGGCAGGGGAGAGTTTCTCTGCCATTGCTGGTTGCCTTAAGACCTTACGAGAACAGCAGCAGCTTTGTGTTGGTGAGAAGAGGCTTTAACCCCCTTAGTAGTGGCTTTAAGCATCCCCAGAAGCTGATGATCCTTTCTGATAGCATGGGGAAATCCTGGCCACCAAAAGAGTGTGGCTAATAAATTTTGTGGAAATATTGATTGGATCCTTTAGAAAAAGGGTAGTCAAGGACAGGCATCTAGAAAGAGCATGTCACATTTTTTTTCCTTTGGAAAGCGTTTTATTATCTGGACTTCTCCTTTTTCCTGGAATTTCTCTATCAATGCAGCAGAATTTCTATGATAGCCCTCAGCGCCGTTGGTACTGTACCTACTGTTTTCAGTGCTGTAATTTCTGCCTGTGAAAATGCCAAAGATACTCAATCTTCCCGTCTGACAGATGTTGCTGGAAAGGTGCTGGTTTGCACTTTCACAAAAATAACATCTTGGAGGAGAGAGGAAGCCAGCACACGGTATATCGCTGTCAGCATCAGAGGGTTTTGATGAAATGAAAAGGCACTCCTGTAGTAGAAAAACTGAACTTTTTTTCTTCTTTTCTCCCTATGATGCTCACAGCTGTGTTTAGCTCCTCCAGGTAAAAAATTTGTTGAGTCATAGAAAGAAAGAACCAACAAAGGTGCCCTGAATTTTAAGTTTGTTGTATATAGTAATTATGTATCAGGTGTGCACCTCTCTTAACTCCTAAAGTGCAAGAAGCATCCAGTGAAAATCAGACAAAAGTGATGCAGAGGTGAAACAACCAGGATCACCAGGCGATAGCCTTGTTGGAAGAAAGGCAGGAACACCTGGTCAGATTTGGGAGCTGCAGCATTGGTAGCAGAAACACTTAACCCACAGTGAAGGATCTCAGCTTTTCTATGACCTTAAAGCAAGGCACCTAAATCCTTCTCTCTATTCCTCTCTCACCCTTTTGGGGCATATTTCTCCTTCCAATTTGTCCATTTACTTTTCTTGGTTGGGGGATAAGTTATAACGTATTCCTTTGAAGTACGAGTTGGACAAAAATAATTGAGTCAGCACAGTAATTAGGTGTGGACCTTTTTAACATTCCAGTAGACACCAGTCCTGGCCGTGGGCAGATAAGTAGTTATTCTAACAAGCATAATAATCTCATGTTCTGGAGCTGTGGTGGGGGCAAAGGAAGGGATTATAGATTTCAGTGGATCATTTTCCTCTAGTTTTCTGGGCTCCTTGCCTCAGCTCAATAGCACAGCAAACTCTGCTATGCTAACACATCACTTTACTTTCTGCTAGAAACAGTATTTCAAACCCTGAAAACAAAAAGAATTGAGCAACTGATTTAATGGGGAGAGGCACAAAGGACAACATCATTGACTCAAAGCCTTTAGGAGACGTTTTAAATTAAAAAACATAGTTACACCCTCACTCAAAAAACCCCCACAACCCAAAAAAACAACCACCAACCAGAACTCTCTATGAGGTCATTTCAATAAAGAATAAAAATGTTGTAAAATAACTATCGCGTTTAGGAGCAGACCAATAAATACCTCTGAAATGTGGGGTTGTCAGTGTGTTGTTGTATAGGGAGGTACCAGAGACTAAGAAGCAGCATTACACAAGATGATTTAACCGAAGAGCTTTTCCAGGCCAGCTGGAGAGTATATTATATTTGCAAACTGCAATAAAAGAGAATTGAATTTTAACCTTCCTGCTAGGGAAACATAAAGGGCTTATAATTGACTCTGGTCATGTAATATTGAAGGGAGCCATACAGTGCATAGTGCTTGTCTGTGAGAAAAGCAAACTACTTCACGTGTGAATTTATGTTTATTGTAAATTTATTTATTTGTTTGTCATAAATATATAAAGATATATATATTAGCAATATAGTTAAGCCAAGAACAGATTCTATAAGCTTAAAATAATTTGGGAGCAGCCTGGATATGCCTTTATTGAATTACTGAGTGTTAGAAGGAACGACAGGTTTATTGTGGCTGTGTTTATCAGCCCTAACAATGGCCTGGGGTAGCTCATGGTGGCTTTTGCACAGCACGGTGACAAGCATGGCCTGCGAAGTGGGCAGCTGAGCTGGACACCAGTGCTTGCAGGAAGATCACCTCATCACTCCTCATTCAGGTGGGGAATCAAAAGATGACTGAGCAAAGCCCACTCAAGTCACCTGAAGTCTTCGGAGAACTCAGCACAACTGAAAGCCAAGGACTTTCTGTGTCTCCTTCCAAGGAGGTAGGCAAAAGATCAGCCTTTTTCCTTAGTTATTTAAATAAATTATGTAATTCAAATTTGAAATATTCTCTTGCTTCATCACCTTTCAGCTGGCTTTGTGGTCAACTGCTCACTGCAACCCACAGAGATGAAGCAGTGGAGGACTTCCTTACTATACATCACTTACAAGAGTAATTAGAGGAAAATCTGCCTGATATTGTGTCCTAGAAGAAAAGTGATTATAAAATTTAGGTATTTGCACATCAATAGTTAGGACAATATTACTTTGACATGTGAGATCAGATTTGCATATACACTGAATGAAAATACAGTTAAACCACGTTTACTGTACGAGATGGATGCTCATTCATAACTAGTGCTGATAATCTGTATGCTGTTATTCCAGAATAATTTAACCTAAATTGCATGATGAACATCTTAATTTTTAACATAAGCATATAACTACAGACTACACAGGAACAAATTTTTTAGGATTCTGCTTTAAATGCATATCTTTACTTATTTCAGGTGAATTTTCCTGAATATGCCTGCACAGACTGACAAGTACCTGTTGCCTCTAGGAGGACATTCCCAAATCTGTCTGAAACTGATTTCATCCTATTCCACTTGAGATACGATGACAATGAGGAGCAAAGGGAACTGAACATTTAGTCAGTGAAACATCTCATTTGAATTAGAGACATGCTTTCTAATTTCATGGGGCAATTACCTGTGGGGATCAATATCTTAATTAGTTTATATTTTTCTCTTAAATTGGCAGATTGCATAACTTCTATACTCTGTTTCAGCTTTTCTTCTTTTGTTACTCTCTGTGCTGTGACTCTTATTGACTTTCTAGAAGCAAAATGTGCTATTTAATCCTCAATTTCTCATCCATAAAGATTTCCATGTAAAGCCACAAGTTCAACTTTACTTTTTACCCTTCCTTATGTGGTTTTTCTCTCTTATGTCAAAAAAAGGGGAGAAATCCTCCTGTTACATGGCAAAATCCAGGCTGTCCCTAGTGAAATTCAAAGTGGGATCATGGAGCTCGAACTTGAGCTAACTTACAATATTCAAATTAATTTTACAAAAATTGTAGTCTCTGTGCCCCAAAATGCCCTTCACATGCGATGAGAAGACAGGCCCACCTCTACAAATCCTTCAGTCTGGCAAAAACCTGGGCTCTGAGAGGATGTGCTATGGAGCTGTGGGAGGCGATGATTTCATATTTCAGGGCGAGGGAAAGAAGAGTGTTAGTGAGGAAACCAGACGATGTGAACGGACAGGTATGCAGACAGCCCTGATTGTCCCTGAGATCAGAGAGTGTCTTTTCTCCAAACACATTTTGCATTTGGACATTGCTGCTGGATTTTTGGGGGGAACTGATTGACATTAACATCTGAAGGCTCATGTATCTCATATTGGAGATGTTGTTGACTTGACCAGAGATAATCATAGGCTGAAGGACACTTTAAGTAGCGTGCTTTTGGTTTTGCCAACTTGGGGATGAGAACTGGTCATGGCAAGAGACGGGAGTTACTGAGTCCTGAACAGCAACCAAGTGTTGTGACATTTCAGAAGGGAGGGTTTTAGCTGCCTCTGGGATGTGCTCAAGAAAAAAGGAAAGCGAGACCCAGAGGCTGTGACCAAACCACAGGCACAGGTATCACACATGTGCCAGGACAGAGGCTGGGAATTCAAAATTCTGATACAGGTCAGAGGATGAAGACAGGACAAGTGACCAGTCTCTTACTGCTCTTCTGTGACTGTTATTTATTGCAGAGCAGTGAGAGATAATGGAGCTCTTTCCCCATTTGAACAGCATTAATTCTACCTATCAAAATTCCTTTGGTATTGAAACTTCAGAGGTATAGACCAAATTATTTTTATGTAGCCAGTTCCCAAAAGCCTCCAAGAGAACAAAATTTAAATGAGCTCTTCTGAAAAGTATTTTCTTTTCTTTCTCCTGTATTTTTGGGGAAATGTATGATCTGATGATCTCCTTACCTGTGCCTCTTTATTTTTATTCTATTCAGGGTTGAAGTCAAACACTCAAACAGCTGGGTCAAAAGAAGTGCAATAGCAGAGAAAGCAACCTGGCTGCAAATGAAGGATTTAGTGAAATGGGTCTTTTATCCAGCTGGCTTCTACAAAGAGAAAAGCAAGTGCAGTGTCTACGCCATCTCAATAACGTTCTTCTTAGAAATTCAGGTCTGAGGGTCCATAACTCTCTCTGAGTCTGTCTGACATGGGTAATGGTGGTCTTGGGCAAGCAGCACTTTAGAGAATCTACTGTCAAATGCTAAAATGTAACACCTGAGAATTACTTTCATAGCCCTGTGCTTCTCCAGGAGAGAACTGGATTTCTTCCTGTCTGTAGAGTGTTTGTGTGATAGGGCTGGGAGTGCTGAGCAGAGAGCTAATGAGCCCTGCTGAGAGCAGATAGATCCCATGGCTTTGCAGAGACTGATGAGCTCGGTCTCAGTGGAACTGAGTCAAAATGACTGTGGTTCCTACTCAGGGAGGCTGGTGACCTGGGATGTACTAGAAGTAACAGTGACGGGAAAGAATCTTGTGTTCATTTCAGATGGCCTCTGAAGGTAGTCCCAGACTATTAGAATTTGTTTCAACAAGTTAATTTTTACCTTATTAGCTAACGTCTGGATACATCAAGTGGTTAATAGTTGGGTGTGAATCTGCTATTAATGCTTTGTATTAAGCAACAACTGCAAACTTGTGAATTAAGATGTCCAAGAAAAATAACTAAATCAAGAAGTAGTTCTAGTAAGATAGACCTTCTTAAGAGATGGAAACAATGTCAAACCAAAAATAGGTTATGACAAGATGGTCATAAGACCTGTGGGTAATAGGGTCATACATTGCGCCAGGCTCCCTTCAAATATTTACCACTGTGCATGGTATGTATGCCTTGGAACAGCGTGCAGGTGAAAAACGCATCATTTAGGGAATGTGTAAGTCATAGATGAGGAATAACAGCCATGAACGATCTCATTCGTCTGCGCATAATTTTCAGATTATGTTGTTGTTACTCAGTATCACAAGACATTTATGACTGGGAGAACCAAAATGAAAATATGGGCTTGGAACAAAAAGTGGTTCATCATGCCAAGGGGAAGGGTGGGTTTTTTTTTCTAGAGAGCAAATCATGCCTTCCTGCTGTGGATGCTCTGGGGTTTCTGTGCAAGAAGCAGGCACCTTGCTGTAGTGCAAAGAGCCGCAGGAAAAATATCTTAAAAGAACAAAAACTTTCCAGTATGTCTCATTGCCAAAGATAATATAGACAGGCATCTTGGGCTGAAACACTGTTTGCAGGCACTTTTGAAAGAACCCTAAAAGTCAGACTGCTGTTCTTTTTAGTTTACCATGAACCAAGGGAGAAAAAATTATTTGCCAGGGTGTAGGGTAAGAAAAGGTTGGAAACGTCTGAGAGAAGTTATGATTCTCTTTTTTACAAAGACAACCCCATATTGCTTAAGAAGTCATGAAAGACTGAAATTTGACATGTAAATGAAAGTTTATTGGAAAATGTTCAACTTTCGCCTCCACTCAAACTTACCTTCAAAAAAGAATTGTGTTCAGTGGGAAAGTGTCATGGCTTTTACACACCTGGTCTTTAGCTCAAGGGAGAAGAAAGTCCCACCTGTACTCAGCTCCCTCCTGCGGTTTTGATTTGTGCTTAGAAGCAAACACCTGTATGAATGATATCCAGCCCTCAAGTCCCCAGGTTTCCTTTGCTGATAACCCCCAAACCCACCAGTTGTTTTGCAATCCTCTTCAGTGGAGCTGATGCTCCTCTGGAAGTGCAATTAAGCGAGGAACTGGCCTGTAGTTAGTGAGCAGAGAGGTGATGGGCTTTGGGTGGGACACACCTCTGATTTGCTGTCACAGACCTTTTCCTGCTGTAGAGTATTTTTTGGCCATATGAAAGGCAGTGCTTACATGCTCCCAATTTTCTTCATTAGACAAAATAATTTTCCGTGTTTTTCCTCTCTGCTTTCCAAGGGGTGCTGTAAAACAGCATGCCAAGCCCAATTTAGACAAGAACTACTCTCTCTGAGGTTTTCTAGCTGATGTGCTTGGTAAGATGGTATTTAAATTGCACCTGTGGGCTTATTATCTAGCCACACCACAAACCTCACTATGGTCCCGAGATGAAACTGCATGAATAGAATTTTTATTTGGCTCTTGTACCCATTATATCTTAATCTGTTCTATATGCCAGTGCTTGATTCAGCAGAAATCATCAGCTCTGATCAGAGCTGTCGATGTACAGGGAAGAGCAAAGATAGGCCTATATTTTGATTTACCTACTACATGTAGCTCCTTATAAAACAGTATATCCTTTAAAACTAACAGGCAATGGAGGGAAAATCTGCATTCAGGTAATGATGATTTTTCTAGATACTGCTGGTGCATTAGGATTTCGTTCAATGCACCATCATAGCACAAAAATGCCATGAAAAGTTTCGGTTACTAGTTCCTATAATATCAGCTCAGCTTGGTGACAAAATAAATCAGCCTCAGGCATATGTGAACAACAATCCCAGTTGAGACCTCCATTTCTTTATGACTATGCTGTCAAACATTATTAAAAAATCATGAATGCAATTTTTTCTGTAAACAAAGAGCACTTCATTATAATATCTGCCATCTGATCTTCTATACCCAGCATATATTAGAAATGAAAATTAAATGTCTTTCCTTGAAAAAGAAAATATAAAATAAAGGTAACAGAATGTGATTTTTTCACATATAGGAGGATCTAGTTATATCACATGCACATTTATTCTCTTCCATTGGTTTTAGTCAGAATAAATCTCCATTTCTCAGCTGTTCATGAAAAAAAGCTTTACTCCAGTAAAGTCGAGCTGGATTGTAACACTTCATTGCAGCAAACAAAAAGCTCCGTTCCCTAGAGGAGAATAACGTTATGAATGACGAGTTGTTTGTTGTGTTATGACCAAGTGTCTGTGAATGGTCCACTGCTGAAATAATTTCTTTAAATTTTTGCTTATATTAGGATTATCTGTCCTTTACTAAAGTAGTTTTTAAATCTCTGCCACAAATTGAAAGGCAAGAAAAAATGTCCCTTTAGACTTTAGCCTTGTTATTGTAATATAATGTTTTTTAACTTTTGAGCTTTACATTTTTTTAGTGACCTGCAACTTTTTTTTCATATTTGAAAAAATAACTGGTGTGCTATTTATTCAGTACTGTTAGATATTTCAGTATAACCAAAATGTAGACAAAATCTGTGTCCTCTCCCAGTTGCATCAGAGGAACCATCCCGGTGTGACTGTTGGACATCTCCATGGGAATCCCTTTGCAGATGTTCTCCTTCACTAATCAGAGCTGCTTCTATCCTTTTCTGAGAAGCCTTACACATCAATAATAACAACTTTTACTTCTTTTTGCTACTCAGAACACATGGATGGATTTTTTTGAACATGTGCCAGGGAAAAGAAGAGTGGATTCCTCTCAATGAGTCCCATTGTCTAGGAGTATTTGAAGATATAGGACAGACTTTTCCTCAAGGGCATCCTAAAATCTAATTCCACATCCTACCCAAAAAGTGCCTCAACATAAAGTCTTCAAGGCTGGAAAAGGACTTTTCCCTGCCATAGTGTCAGTGCAACAACATGGTTCTGAAGCTGTTCCGTGTGTGCTATAGTTCCCATCTATCTCAGTTGTACTTTCCTCTCTCAGGACAACACAGCCTGTCAAATGCCTAAGGCTTTCCATGTCACTGGTGCTGGGGGTTGAAGGATCCAGCTGCTGGAGTCCAGCAGGGGTGGGAGGTGAGGCAGTCCTGGCATCTGGCTGGGTGGAGAGTCACACTTTGTTCCTCCTGCTGCAGGTCCTGCCAGCCACCCGGCACCACTGCGCTCCCACATTCGCACTGTCTCACAGTCACCCACTCATTCTTTAGTGGATTAGCATTGACATTCCTTTTGGAAAGAATGTGTTCTTCAGAAGCTCATGACTGCGACGTGTGGCTATTTATAAATACCAGCATGTTGAATAGTTTTCCTGCATTGCAAAGGAACATTTCCTAATTCTACAATGAGATACTACATTTTATATAACAGTTGGTTGTTTCCTCTGGGTGGATTTTGCAGTGGTTCTAGCAGTTTCTTGCAGAGTGCCCCACAACTCCTGCACTTGCAGTTCCACCTCAACGCTAAATTAGGAGAAAACTGTTCAGCTTTGCACCAAGTGTGAAGAGACCACTGGGTGTTGATAAGAGAAATTAACTCCAGATGGATCCAGGCTGCCTTAGGAAGGTTTTTTCCTCTGCTTCTGTTGTGGTGTGCCACTCTGTTAGCAGTGACTGAGGACACAGGGACATTCAAGGCATCAAGAGACACAAATTATTTTAACATAGTGTTATGAAGAGCTGAGGAGGAGAGAGTGAATGACAGCAGTTGGTGCGGCTCTACCTCCTCTTCTGGTCCCACTGCAGTTTTTTGTAGCATCGTGCCAGGGGTGTTCACCATATAACTTAGCTGTTTGTACTTGACATACATGCTGGCTTAAACTGCATTTTCCAGGAAAACTGGACATGTATTTGCAAGTTCTTTATCCACTTCCAGGTATTTACTTCTCTCCTTAGGTTTTAAGTGTATCTCATTTTAATTGTGTGTAGCAATTAGGCAAAGAAGAAGGATGCAGTGTTTTCTGTTTTCCATGGATTGCTCTACCCTCAAATAATGTATTTTAAAAAGTCTTCAAAAATGTTTTCCTTTTTATGCTGGAAGTGTTTTGTATTCAGGTCTCCCCACTTTGAAAAAGAAATACAAAAAAGTAAGAAACCCTGGGCTGTCTTGGAAAACATAATCTCAGTATAAAATGGTTTATAAAAAGTAGTATGAATATATTATAAGTTTGGGGGAGGAGAAAAGAAAGGTAAGGAAAGAGAAGTGTTTGAAAAACTGGAAAATGTTAAACAAAGGGAAAATTTTAGCAAATGAATTTACAATGTGTGAAAGCTCTGGTTGCTGGGATATTTTTTTTAAAGATAGCTACTTATACAGCACCTCAGGTGGTGACTTGCCTACCCCCTCATCCCTCTATTCACGTGAATCACAGAGAGCTGAGAAGACCTACAAAGGAAAGCAAATTCAAGAATCAGAGACCCTGTGGCACAGAAGTCTTTCCCACCAATTATCTTCCCTACAAGTCTGGCAATTGTTAGTATAATGTTCTAGATATCTGATCTTAACTACTGTGGTTTGGAGAACCAGAGGAACTAAGTGTTCTGCTTTATAGGCTTCAGCTTGAGCATGTGAAGATTATTTATAGAGTTAAGTCCAAGAAAGCTGTTTAGTCTGGGAAAAGATGGAAACCAACAGGCAACAAAACAGTGATCGAGACATGATACCTGGGGTAAACAACTTCAAGGGAGTTAAAATAACAATAACTCAATAATCAGTTGGGAAAACACTATTTTCCAGGCTCCGGGCAGATGCACAGCTGGCTTGCCAAGTCTGAGAGCCCAGAGATCAAAAAGAATATGAATCTTAAAAGAACTTTGTTGGAACAAGAAAGGAAGGAGTGGGTTGTAAGCAGCTGCCTGGGGATGAGGGGAAGAGTCTGAAAAAGGAAGGGAATGCAGCCGAGCCCAAAGCTGGAGGTAACTGAGCAGACTGGGAAAACGTGGGCTGAGCCTCACCCCTGCACGGTGCTTGTTGCAGCAGTAGATGGAAGTAAATCCTAGTGCACCTGGGCATATGGCAACTAGAAATCTCTGATTATCATAAGGATTTGCACGAATAGCCAGGGTTTTGGTAGGGTTTGGTTTTGAGGGGACAAGGAAGAGGGAAATCTCTAAAATTGGATTTTGGAGCTGAAATTCCCTCGTAGTCTGGAATTTGGATTTTTTTGTCCTAATATTTCCCTGAATTAGCCAGACTGTTCTTTCTACTTAGCGAAGAAATTTCTTGTCAGCTTTACTTACAAGGATCTGTAAAGTGCTAATACTTTTTGTTCATCAAGTAACATTCATCAGGCTACTGCACCTTGGCTGAGCTGCAGTAGTTGCTGGTGTTTCTGTCCATTATTGGTTGGTGGAAAAAGGAAAGTCCTCAAGGTTTGCTTAAACTCTAAGTAAAATAATATATTGCATATGCTATCCAGAAAGTAAGTCCCTTTAGGTTGAACTCTGGAAAACAGACTGTGTTTGAAAATGTATTTCCCTTTCCCTTCCCTTTTTCCTTCTTTCTTTCCTTTAATTCTGATCCTAAGCAGTACAGGCTAAGACAAGCCATACTCAACCCTTTGCTAAATTAATTGTGATTTTCCACATGCCACGGTTCTCTGCTGTCAACATCCCATCTTCTAACTCAACTTCAGGAAACTATATTCAAAAGCCATAAGGTTTTCTACTGAGAACTAAAGCTCGTTGAGACACTGGTATGTAAGTACAAGCACTGTCTACACAGGATGAGAGTTTATGTTTGGAATGACTCTTTTATCCTTGAAGCCTTGAAAACCTTAATAAATATTTTGGAAGCTGATTCCCTGACTGGGGTTTGTTTGGGGGTTTTTAGAATCCCATCATGCCTGCCTCCCCTCTCATCTCACAGATTTGTCTTTTCTATCCACTATGTCTCGGCAGCCGAGCAGGAGCCTCCATGGACAGTTATTATCTTCGTGTCTCAACGAGGTGACCACTACATGCTACAAAAATATTTGCTATAAAATAATAACAACAGCTCATCCAAATGGGATTAGCTTAAGTATTGAATTATTGCTTTTGAATTTGGAACTACTTGTTCAAAACTTCAGGAAAATACTAAGTTTTCTATGAGGAAATCCCCCTGTAGTAGAAAAGCCAAGGCCCACAGCAGAACAGAGATCATTTGGTAGTGATTTCCCATCTTGCAGTTGGAACACAAAGCCCTAAATCTGCTTCTAAGCTGTGGCGTATGATCACCATTTTGGACGGAATCTTTGGTAGATATTGGAATAAATATTACATTTTTATGGGTGTTCAAAAGTCTCCCAGTGGACCTTAGCAGGAATCCAGTTTGCTGAGTAGCTGCTAACAGACCACTGTGGTGTAGCTGAGCCCCTCCTCTCTCTCCTCAATGAAATGAACGGGCGCCAGGTTTGCTATGGGCACACATCTGCCCCGGTTTGTGTCAATGTGGGCTCAAACATCCAGATCCACCCACGGATTAATGTTAATAGAGAGTATTGAGCAATGCAACAGCTCTTTCTTTTTTTTTTTTNTAGGGAATCAGCTTAATGTTTCCGTTGAAGATAAATCTGTGCGAGTTCATACAGCAGGGGATTATAAACTCTCTCAGAAATATTGTGCCACAGCATTTTTCAGAGTGACGTATTATCCTTGTTTATCTGCCTCTTCAAAATTAACTTCCACCTAAGGAAGTCTCTGCATCCTGGCTAAGGGCCAACCATGTTCTCAGCCCAAGGCAAGGAAAAGCGAGGCTCAAGACCGCTCCCAAGAAACTGCCATCCCAAAGGAGGCATCGAGAGCCCCGCAAAACCCATGGGAAGGTCAGGTATTAAATCGTCACAGATTTACAGCTCTGATTTGCTACTCCACAGCATCCTCGCTGGAAGAAATTTGTGGGCTTGGAAAAAGTGAGTCTTGAACGGTGGTTTAAAAAAAAATAGAAAAATGCTTTAATGGTTCTGGCTCTGCACAGTACTCATGGAGAAGCTACTCTGACATCCTGCCAGGGATGTTCAGGGAGTGGGCAGGACCAGAGAGTCAGTTGTATTTTAATACTCAAATGCCCCAAACCAGTCATAATCCCCAGCAACCTTTCCCCATGAAGACTTCTGGGCCAGGCAAGAAAAGAAAATAAAAATAAAATAATTCTCTGCATTCAGAATGTTTGTGTAGGGGCTACAAACATGGGAACACTGGCTTCTGCAGCACCTGGGGATGTCAGCTCGTGGGTGTGAGAACTGGGAGCAACACATCTGCTTTCAGGGAAGTTCCATCTATAGTGATTTTCAGGATTCCTGCTGCATTTTTACTTTGACTCCGTCTATAGATCTTGACCCTTTCCCATGAATTCTAGTGCTTTTTTTTCCCTACACTTATTCAGCACAAGACCAAACATTGTGTTTGGTTTTCAAATGTAATGAATTGTTTGAACTTACTACCAACAAAGCCCTTCTTGGGGAAAAAATGTTTACAAATAAATAAATGAAACAGTTTCAATGATCAAAAGCACTCAGCATCTCTTCCATTGACACTGATGTCATTTGTAGCTGGATAAAGGACAGGAAAATATGCATAAGGGTTAAATAAACATTTTTAAAATCTGCCTTGTTGAAAAGTGACATAGAACATGGAAGACAGAAATAAGGGCTAAATAAGTATCTGAATACATAAATTAACAGTGATATGCTTAAGTGGGTAGGATGGGTTATCAAGAACTTCATAATAGCTTGCTGGAGGTATTTAAGATTCTCATTCCACTTAAAAACTTAATTTTCCATTTGACAACAGGGACAATATATTGTCTATTACCAGGAGACAGTATGTGAGTAGGATTGGGAGAGTCTACTTTTACATTTCTTTCCCAGTACCTCAGTGTCCATAGCACCTTGACATGTATGAAGAGTATTTCCTTAATTTTTATCAATAATTTTTAGTGCTGGGTAGAGAAAAGACTGCCCTAGCTCCAATAAAATTGCAAAACATCTCTTTAGGCAGCTATTTAATACTGCTAACACTGACTGAATAGCAAGGTAAAGATGTATTTGCTCTGTCTTCTGACACCCGTTCCCAAAGAAGGTGCTCCACAGAAACTGCTTTCATCCACTACACCCGTTTGACAATCTGGCTCCCTGTTTTTTTCCCGCAGACTGTACTAATGGGTTCCATGGGATAGAAACGCAGTGTCTCCATATCTGCCATGTGCTTTCTTCTTCCATCATGTATTCCAAATCTTCTGTCATAAGTAAATAAAACCAACAACGTATATTATTACCTCTTGCTGTTCTGTGTCTGCCATCCAACATTACTTCATAACCCCCTGAGTTTATTAGGGGATTTTTTAAAGGCATTTCTGGAAATGCTAGTCAGACGTAATTCCTCTGGACTGAAAGAAATATTTTTTGACTTTGTGCTGTTCTGTGTCAAAGCCAGATATTATTTCTTATTTTTGCCAGATAAGACAGTAATGCAACAATGCCATTGTCTCTGCATTCCTCATATTTAGGGATTGTTGGTTTAGCAAGCTCTTACTAAAACGCTGCTGTTTGTCTCTCAGAAGTATATCAGAGATGACATAACTGATGCCAGAATTTAGTTTTGTGGATCCTAAACTCTTTTTCATTACATATATGGATTAGTGATTAGTCAGGAATCTTTGTATTGGGACTATATTTATCTTTGCATCTTAGACCTTTTGCTTACTTTGTATTCATCCTTTGTACCAGGGGTGTATTTGCTTCAATATCTCTGATTTTTTGTTTCCATCCAAATTATGGTTTCCCTTGTATGAATTGGTTTTGCATTCTTCCATAGATCCAAAGGTAAACTTCTTATTTATCTAGACGGTAGCAAATAATGCCTTCTCCTGAGCAAAACAGGAATCATTGACTAAATATATTGAAATATTATTATTGCTAATAAACTACTGATTTCTGACCGTATATTAATAGTTTACTCGTCAATGGAGCAGACACAGAAAAACATTAAATACATTGTCCTGAGCACTGTACCTACATTAACAGACACGCTGTTTCTTCATTAACTTACAGGCAAGATGGGCAACTTGTTCCATCCTTCTCTGCTGCTTCTGCCTCTGTGATCTGGATTCTTTGTGAACCTAAGGTTACATGTGTGAGTCAGACTTTCGAGCCCTAATGTCTTCCTGGCTGCAAGTAATGTCCTTAATGGAAATAAAGAATGCAAAATCTGAGTCTTGATGGCTGAATACCTCAGTGCTGCACAGTCACCAACCAAATACAATCTGTGTGTTAACAGTGTGGGAACAGAGATGTGAAAAAATTGAAGAAAGTAAGCAAGAGATCTTAAGAGAAGTAACATTATGTTTTTTTAAATGCTATATTCAGTTTTGGTATTTTTTCCTGTGGCTTTTACAGCACAAGTCTTATACTGTAGATAGAGTTGCTCTCTTGGTGATTTAAATTATATCCAGTACCTCTGTCTCATTTTACTGTTCGCTAATACTCATTCTTTATGATGAGAAGGTCTTGCATCTGCATAGTTCTTTAAACCACTCACACTAATAAGCACTTGCTCATTACGGAAGAACTGCAGAATTTCATTTAATACTGACGTGAAGCGGAGAAGATACTGTAAGAAACGCAATGTGAAATTCTCATCATTGTCACAAAAGCAAGTTTGAATGGCAGAGGGTTCAACATGGGGCACTGGACCCCTACCTCACCTGTTCATCACTTCCTCTTTAGATTTAAAGCTTTGCAGGTGATGGAGCAACATGTTGGCCGTAAAGAATTGATGCCATGTTATTTGTGGGAGAATTTGTTTTTTTTCTGAGCTCCTGGAGGTCCGAAGGAACTGATCCTGCAGACCTACTTGTTCAAATGACTGAGGGGCTTGGAGTTTAGCACTTCTGGCTGTCTCCATCCTGCTGCTGTCTGCAGGTGAGTGTGAAATTCAGGAGAGCTCCCCCCTAACCCCAACCTGTAATGCCACAACTTGGCATTTCATCTTTATTTTTAATGAAAGCATTTCATGGCATGTTATCCTGCAAGCACTTGCATTAATCTGCGATAAAACTAGTCTATGAGTCTTCTTGGCCCCTTAAAATGACAAACCCAAGAGATTTTCTGTGGCCTGACTGTCCTACTCACACAGTTAAACCTTGCACTCAGAGTAATATTCTTGATTCCAGTGGCTCAGATGATAGATTAATATATAGTCCAACCTGGACAATGAAAGCAGAATCTGGGCATTCATTTACATTTGTATGACATTTGTATAATTTAAATTGCCTCCCATGACCTCTATGTGAATGTTATTTTTTGTTTAATTACAGATAAAAATTATCGTGCCCATAAGTCAGGCAAGCTGTGTAGAAATCCTTCATGTTAAGGAGTAGAATTATGAAATGTAAGTTACATACAGAAGGAATATAACATGCTGACAAAATTACTCTTGCTGGAAAAAAAAGTTGATTCACTGAATTCTATTTAGTTTCTAATTTATAATTAACTTGTCTAATCTCAGTTTCTGTTGCTTCTCCTAAAATATTAAATAACATTATATCAAATACATCCCCTGTGACATTAAAGGAAATGGAAGGATTAGGCACACTTTAATTGCATTCCAAAATGTGGCATATAGCTTAATAAACCTAATTCAAAGAACCTTAGAACAATGACATTCATATTTTCCTTACAGCAAATGCAGGCTCTGCTCCACACTTGTAGACAAACAATTTTTCTCGTGGGACTGAGCCCTTCTGACAAGGTGCACGTTCCCCTGCAGTTCGCCAAGGGTCACTCTTGTTACGCAGGCACATTCCTGGAGATGGACACTGGCAAAATAAAAGAAAAGAATGAAAAGCATTATGAGAACCGAGTAGACAGTATAGGCAGCTTTAAAGCAGGGCTTTCTCCTGAACAGATTGGACTTTCCTGGGAAAATGAAGTCATTTTTTTCTCTTTAAGGAGAACGTATTAAAAGGAGCAGTTATGTTCCAAACCCAACAATAGCAGTTTAAGATGATAAATGTTATTTAAATGATCCCTATCTACTCTGCTATTCTAATCACAGCACATACATTTAAAAAAGAAAACATCAAAAGCCTGCAAAGAAACCCAATTGACGTGAGATAAAGACCCCATCCAAAACCAGAGATAGATTAATAGATCTAATTTTCTTGAAAGGTATTCACAAACTGTTATAAAAAAACAGATTGGTCATAAGACTCAAAGTTGTTACCATATGCATCTCTCAGACTCCTTATGCTTATGTTCCTTATGCTGGCGAACTGACTAATGACTCCACGACTGTTCCCCAGACAAGAACATGACAATTTGTGTGTTGTGCATTAAAGCTCCTTGTGCTCCGCAGCAGAATGAAACATAAATTTTGCAGAAGAATTTAGATGTTCTTTCACACTCCGCTCTGGTAAAAAAGAAATTGTGTAGCAGCTTAATATATATTTTAAACTGAGCCTCTTACTGAATGTAGATGACTGATATAAGACATGAATACTGCACTTGTTTTTAATTTAATTTTACTTTTTTTATTTTATTATCTTACAGGTTTTTAGAACTTTTGCAGACCATCTGGCTGTTGTCTAAGGTATTTCTGGGTTTTTTATCAACAACAGTTTGGAGCTCCTTGGGACCACAGGGTAAGTCCAGCAGCCAGGTAAGCTTGGTGAAAATAACAGCAATTTATTTGTTTACTCTGAAACCTAATGGCATTAAGGACAACTTTCAATATTGTCAACAATCCAATAACATTATCATTCCTAAACATGGGTAAACATTATTTTAAAAAAAAAAAGCGCTGATTGTAAAATAAAATTGCAATTTCTTAGGAAATTCTAGCATCTCAATGACTTTCTTCATTATCAGTTTAAAAGCCCTAACTTTTAGGGGCACTGATGTGACAAAAATGCATTCAGGCTGTGATTAATTGCTGGATTTAAAAGGACAGAAGTATTTGACCACTTCTGTAATTTATCCTATCTTGACTTTAATACTAAAGTATTATTAAAATCTATTACACAAGGTTAAGGATTCATACATAAGGATGGTAGATAAACTGAAGTGTTTTTCTCTGGTTGAAAATAATTATTTTTATATGACTAGAAATAAAATTAGTTAGTAAATAATGCTTCCAGCTTTTTCCAAAATCTTTTTTGGCAAAAGAAGCATGTTGCACAGGAACACTTTGGTGAAACTGCAGATTCTGGAAAAAAAATGTTCCATTCAAGAAATGTCAGCGACCTTTATCTTGGGACTCGATTTAATGAATATGAAAGCTAACACTTTCCCCCACCGGC
This sequence comes from Jacana jacana, assembly GCA_013400555.1. NCBI lineage: Eukaryota > Metazoa > Chordata > Aves > Charadriiformes > Jacanidae > Jacana > Jacana jacana. The sequence continues at coordinate 304,128 of VZTM01037610.1, forward strand.
TCATAATCAAGAAGGACTAGAGATACATTTTTTTTTAAAAGGGAAATTAATTTTGGAAAACACTAGAACTGTAGGATGTGTGTGGCATCAGGCCAAGTACTTGACACTAGCTGTTAATTGGACCTCATATTCTTACTCCTTCCTGTGGGCATGTATGCCTGAAAAGTGATAAAACCAGGGCGGTTCTATGCAGGACTGAATACTACAGAAATCCCCTAAAACTACTCCAATAAATGGTGACGCCTTGCAAGAGGTGCTTCTCTAACTTTCAAATCCTGGTAGAAAAGAAACTTTGAGTTCATTTATGTTAGACTCTAACAGCCCCCAAGTACTAACAGAAAGCCCAGCTGGCTGGAGAACACATTCCTATGCTCCTCAGCACAAAAAGATGATGATGATGAGCTATGGAATGGATGTCAGATGATTTGGGAGTGAAGCTCCAACCCCATGTGATCCAGTGGTCATGGAAAGCCACAAATTTACTGAGTATTGTTTCTTCTGCCTGGCAGTGAAGACAGGAATAAATGGGCAGTTACCACCGAGTTCTTCTCCTCTACTTTAATCTGGAGACATGCCCCTCAGCATCACACTTAAGAGTTTGAAAACATTGAATCACAACATTTAATTGTGGGTACTGAAACCTTCCTTTCACTGTGGCAGTTTCAATTCTGAAGACATGATACTGAAAACCAGAAAAATTAGAGTTAACCTGTACTCAAAATTATGGGATAAAGATTGTGTAAACTCCAGGTAAGTCATTGGTATTTTAAGAAATTGTTTTCCTTCTCCATTACCACTATTTTGATGTAACACAACCCAGTGGAGTGGGCTTTGCATGAGTGACTATGTGTTGCCAAGTGATGAGTGGATGATTAGTAATTCAACATGACCTCGAATTGTACCACCCGCAAACTGGTAATCACACCCCTTATGTCTATTTTGTTATCGTTTAGGAAGAAGATGAAAGGATTTGCCTTCTTCACGAATGTTTTAGCAGCAGGGCTAATCAGGTTCCATATAGTATTAATAGAACTTCTCTTTTTTTCAAAACAATTCCAATAATGTCCAAGAACAGCATTTGATATTAGCCAGGAGAGCATGAAAATATTGTATCAATGTTTTCCATGACAAATACCACCAAAAAATGATGTATTTTGCAGATACTAGTCTTCAGGGCACATTTCTGCTATTCAGTCACCTGTGATAGTGGGGTAAGGCAGCGAGAGGTACAACAAATACCTCAAACATGTAGTGAAGAATGTGGTAATTGGGAATGAGAAGAAGAGAATGTTTAAATCCCTGGAAACATTCAAGATCAGGTTGGATGGGGCTCTGAGCAGCCTGATGTAGTTGAAGATGTTCCAGCTTGTTGTAGAGGGGTTGCACTAGGTGATCTTTAAAGGTCCCTTCCAACTCAAAGTATTCCATGATTCTTCATTGGGAAAATGCAGGGTACTCAATCACATTTTCTATTACTATCTTCAGTTTCAAGATGAGAATCTCAGAGGCCTGGTTCCCTCAGGCCTTTTTAAGATTGTAAATTCAGTGAGGTGGCTGAGGGTAAGTGGGGGGATGCAGTGCTTACCTAACCCTCATTTTGGCACTGGACGATATCAAAGCTGTGTACACATTTCTGATTAGCAGGCCTTGACCATTCAGGAGGTGGATCTGCCCCTGTAACATTCAGCAGCTTTCAGGCAGCCTGATCATGATTCAGGAGTCTTATTGTTCTCTATAGACATCATCCATTTCAGGCAAAGGAAGCCCTACCCTGATGGGAGTAGATTAAAGGCAAATTAGCCAAAGATCAGCTGTGTCCAGCACCATTTCAGGAAGTGTTTGGGAAAGTACTTTCCTGTGACTCCCTGTTATTAAGTAGGCTCTGGATAACCACATTTCACACAGCTCCTCCTGCACTCGCTCAGTGCTCTGGTCTGTCTCTGTCACGCATCTCCCCAGAGCCTGGTAATGTAATTGTAGCGGGGGGGGGGGGGGNCTGTCCAGACAGATAGAGCTGCATAGCCTTAAATATCCGCACTGATAGGGCTTCAGAATTAGCATGTCCCTGGTCATCTACAGTTCCAATGCACCAAGGGCATTTCTCAAAAATCCTCTCCTCTGATTTTGCCTTCCATCGCCGTTCAATACTCTTAACAGATAGATTGTAACTTTGAGGTGAAGCACAACGTGCTTAGAATGGGAAATCCATGACAAAACCTGTAAACATCACATTACGAAATGATAGCTCAGGCTCTAAAGAATCAGTGACCAATCCACCATTCTTCTGCTGGTCTCCCTGTCTTTATCCACCCTTCTGCCTCACACCAGTGGACAGCATACAATATATCATGGAAGAGGCGGTATGAAAAAACAGTGCTTTGCTTAGAAACCACTGACAAAGCTTTAAAGATATTTCCTTACCCAGTTTGCTGTGAGCGTGCTGCCCTGGAGTGAGTTCAGGGAACAGTGCTGCTCCGGAGCAGCAGTGCATGGCTCTCCCAGACGTGTCAACTGGTCCCCCGGCCAAACAGCAAAAGCCCCAAATACCATCCTAGCCCTCATCCCCTTGTGCTTTGCAGTGTGGTGATTGAGTTCTGAAACAGCCAGCTACTCTTTTACTCTTTTTCTCTTAAACAAAGATGAGAGGGGAAAGGAATATGCTTATTTTCCTGCTTCCAAACAGCCCCAAAAGGCGATTGCCTGATATTGGCCAGGGGCCTCAATGCAACTTTGTGGAGGTGAAACAATGCGCAGCAGGAGTAGGAAATCCAGATGAGATGAACACAGTAAAACGCATTTCAATCCCTGGATACCCAGGATATTTTGTGCTGGATTTCCCTACTGTTTTGTCCAGTTCAAAGCACACACCTTAGGCATTGCTATTCCACAGATTTTTTTCTTATAAGCATTCATCCCAGAGTGCCTGCCCTGCTATTGGCATTGCGCCGTTATGTCCTGCCCCAAAAGATACAGCTACGAAACAGGAATCTGTGTGCCAGCTCCATCACTCCACTGTTTAAAATCCTGACACTCGGCCTTCTCTTGCAGGGGATCAATACGTGATCCAGCCCAGCTGGATAGAAATTAATTGATGTGACATTTTACAATTAATTCAGAACACTGGGCTAATACTAAAAGGGGTTTTAATTACGCAGATGAAACCTCCTACTTCCCAAATTCCCTTAGTGGCAGTGTGCTGGAAGCTGCAGGAGTACAGCAGAGGGAACTATAACTTGGTATTTGCCTTGTCTTAACCTTCTTTTCTCAAGCATTGCAGAATTAGTGGACATTGTCAGAAACAAAATGGTTGGCCGGGCGGATCTTCCTAGTTCTTATATATTGGCAACTGGTTTTAACATAGATACACTAATGCACTTTTGTTTTTATATGCTAGCAGGTACAGTAAAAGAATTAGATTATATTCGAGGTGATCTGATAGGATGGCCAAGAAAGAAAAACGATCAGTGGCTGTACATCCAGCTCTTAAAATATTCAAGATGGTTCTTCCTTCTTTGCAAATGCAAAGGCAAGAACCATAAAGCATATGGTAAGGGATGCTCCATCGCTTTTAAAGCACACTTTTGCTAATGCAGAAATGAATTATGCTGCATTCCATAATTCAGGAATTAGATTTTTGAACATAATTAAGCATGTACTGTCTGGCCTCTGAGCCACAGGTACACGTGTTTGGTTTGTCTATTTCTAGAATAAAATCAAGTAGGAAGCTACCAAAAAAAATTTTGTGCAAGCTTTTAAATGAAAGGGTCTGCTGAGAATTTGCATAATGTTTTACTTGTGAAATGTAAAACCTGTCATAAATCCTAATTCAATTCATAAGACAATTAAATGCATGTGTTCCTGTTCTCTTTTATGGTTCTTGGAAATTGTTATCTCGTGTAGCTGGAGAAAGTGGGGGTAAAGAAAGCAGAGAAAAAGTACATTAAAATAGAGGCCAAATATCAGACAGCCATTTCCTTCACACATTTGTTTCTTCCAGTCAATAGCACAGCATTTTTCAGATTCCCCATAATTTGTTATTTTCCTAGGATACAGATTGCCTTCTATGTCTCGTGGGACTCAGACAGTTTTGTTGCAATTAACTGTGAGAGATTTTCTGCCACGTTAGTCTTTTTGAAGCTTATGATCCTCAGTAAATCTCTCTGATGAGACACAGAAAACTTTGTAAAGAGGATAAAATGTTGTTTGTAAAGCTTACCCAAATACTCTTCAGACATTCTCATTTCAAACAAGGGAAAGGCCTCCACCAAGTTGGCAGCAGTATTTTTCCAATGTGCCATGTTCTTAGGGTGAACTTTTGAAACTGCATTGCCATAAATGTAAACGTGTCCTAGTCCTACCCTTAGTTTTATTGCATGTCAGAACGTATCCATCTTCTGCGGATTACAGACAGATCAATTCTAGAAATATTGTTGTAAACCTAGAGTCAATCCATGACTCAAGACATAAAATACTTTTGTCAAGATGTGTAGATGTTATGTTACCTGAATCTTTATATTTTTTGGCACTCATAGGTTTTGTAATAGAGCACATAGAGCAGCAGGAATCTGGGAAAGTGGTAGGTTGGTCCCACCTGGAGCAGTGAGTGAAAAAAGGCCTTTTTTCCACACAAAAGACCAGCTCTGTTTTTTATGAAACTTATTGATTTTTTTCTCCAGTGAGTATTATAGGGCCCACAAGCTGGAGGGATGTCACCCAGTGGCAGAATTGTTAAAGAAAGCCTTCATCTTGCTGGAGCTGATAGTAATGTACACATTCATTTCTCCAGAAGTTAGCCCAGGTTCTTCTTTCTAAAGGTGGAAAGGGCTAAAGGTGTTCAACACTTCTACTGACTTGGAACTCCATTTAGACACTGGGCCCAATGCTGTTTTATATCTTCGTAAGTGATCTGGGTGATAAGATCAGGTGTTCCCTGATGAAGTTTGCTGATGACATCAAACCGAGTGAGGAATTCGACAGTTTAGAAGGGAGAGCAGCCCTGCAGGAAGATATGGATAGGCTGGAAGACTGGGCTAACAGGAACCTGATGAAGTTCAAAAAGGACAAGTGTAAAGGACAAGTTGCACTGGGAAAAACATAATCCAGTGGAGCAGCACAGATTGGGATCTAAATGGCTGGGAAGCAGCCTTGTAGACAGGGACCTGGGGCTCCTGGTGGACACTGAGTTCAGTATGAGTGAAGAGAGTGCTCCTGTGTCAAAGAAAGCCAACAGGATGCTGGGCTGCATCAACAAGGGCATCATCATCAGAGATAAAGAAGTCATTATCCCATTCTACTCAATGCTTGTCAGGCCACAGCTGGAATACTGTGTCCAGTTTTGGACATTGCTATAGAAAAAAGATGTGGACAGGCTGGAGAGNAAAAAGAAGTGGACAGGCTGGAAAGGGTCCAGAGGAGGGCCACCAGGATGATCAAAGGACTGGGAAACCTGCCATATGTGGAAAGGATGAGAGAACTGTGTTTGTTCAGCCTTGAGAAAAGAAGGCTCAGAGAAGGCCTTATCATCATATTTCAGTATTTAAAGAAGTCGGAGTCTCCCTTTTCATAAGGAGTCAAATAGAGAAGAGAAGGGGTAATGGGTCCAAGTTACTCCTGGGGAGATTCCGATTGGACACAAGAGGAAAATTTTTCACTATGAGAATGATCAGTCATTGGAATAACCTCCCCAAAGAAATGGTAGATTCCTCATCACTGGACACTTCGAAGACTCAGCTGCAGAGGGTGCTGGGCCACCTTGTCTAGATTGCGCTTTTGCCAGTTGGGCCAAATGATCCTTGAGGTCACTTCCAGCCTGGTATTCTATAATTCTATGTCTCCAACCCAACAGGTCTCACTCAACTCATGCTTTAAATCATAATATTCTGATTATAATATACCAGAAATGCATCCCTCCAAATGAATAAGCTTTTATTTCTTTTCCAAGTGAGACACGTGGCATCTGGGGGGAAAAGGCTTTCCTCATGAAGTTCTGATCTCCATGTCAGTTTGCTGATTCAGGGCCCATAGGTATTTCTGAGATCTTTTTGTTCATGTCGTGAGGTTTTGGTTAGCAGGCCGGTACCATTTATAGCTTTTTGTGTTTCACCCAGTTGCTTCACAGAATGGTTCCAGGGATATAATTAGGTATGCCCTGTGAAAACTGGATTCCCATATGCTATGTGGTCAGTTCTGCCTGAGGGAACAACCACCAGCCTCTTTCAGCTTAATGGTGTCTATTGTTGGCAGCACTTCTGCCAGTGAGTGATGTTAAGATCAGGAAATAAAATAAAATCTGCTTAGTAAACATTGTAAAGAAAACAAGTTATGGCTTTAATGTGTTTGCAGTAGTTATTGCACTCTAAGGCTCGACGATCGAGATTCATTGTTTAAATTTCAGTTGTTAATACGTGGTTAAATTTATACAAACTTAGAAGAAGCCTGAAATGTTAGGGCTGAAGTTGAGAGGCAAGATGCCTCTGTGTTTGGTTCCTAGTCCAGACTTTTATAGCACAGGAATACTTGTCTGATCTTGTTACGTTTTGTAAGTAAGAGGACTTTTGCCACACATATTTCACCTTTAGGAGGGTTTCTCTAACGCTGAATGACATTTTCCCTAAAGGAAAAGCACTGCAGAATTTAACAGCAGTAACTGTAGAGAACATCATAGAAATTACATTTCTATACCTCCAGGACTGAATAGAGATTAATGTAACTTCCACACTCTTATCAAGGTATTTTATTGCTTTTTACAGGAAGAACACAATTTTCTTTTAAATTATATGGGATAGTTTAAAGAACAAGGTAGTAATTTCCTTAACAAATGCTTTTAAGACCTTCCTATGATAGTTCATGTTTTAAATTTCATCATTTTCTCTATAGCTTATTTAGGCAAGTGTGGTTATCCATACATGACGAAACAAATTCAAAAAGGGCACGGAATGCTCCAGTTCCGAGTTCTTTGGTGGATGAGGTTGCTTAATATGCATATATCATCCTCGTTCCAAACTATCCAAGATTTTTGGATTAATTGGGTGCACTATATTCACTCAATTACAATGAAAACATGGAACAAAGAATGTAGCTGGGAGGTCTTATTAAAGTATCTTTACTTAAATGTCCCTGGTTTTGATTATACTGGATTAAAATGTCTGAAACGTCACTTAAGCTTCTTCATGTCCCCAGAAAAGAAAATTTTACCAGGGGAACTGTAGGTTCAAGGTTTCAGATCTTGATTTTCAGTTCTGTTAGAGTGGCATTGTCATTATGTTGGTAAGAAAAGCCAAAGATCTTTTTTTATCCATTTTTGACACTGAAGAGACTTTCTCATTCATTTCAATTTAATACTCTATTCTTTCGTGAGTTTTGTTTCTGCACTTTACTTATTCACGTGGAGTAGCCATTTTGGAAATAATTCAGGTTTTTTCAGAGGAAATAATGAAAAAAATAAAATACACTTTTCCCCATTTAAAAGAAATAAAGGTCTTTCAGAAACTACTAGTGCATGGCACGGGGTGAAAACACACAGGAAGGTACATGCTCAGGTTTTCCAATTTGCAGGCCAGAGCTGAGCTTTCAAGGGAAAGGCGTTAGTGGGAAGCAGTTTGGGTATGCCGCGGTGCTCAGCTCATCTACTTCTAGTGCCAATATGCAGAATACAGGTGTAAGCTGAGCGCCAGTGTGTCAGTAAGATTAGCCCTCTAAATTGAAAACAACCACTGTAAAAACACCCGACAGACACTCTCTGGTGCATAATAACAAGATGGAGGTAAAAACCACTTCGTTTACTTTCCCGTTGCTACACGTTTGTAATTCTATTCATATGGTACATGAAGCACCCCCTGTTGTGCCACGTGAACCGTAAAAATGTTGCGTGTTGCTATCTCACATGTGCATGATATTTCGCGCCTGGTATGGATATAGCCCTCCTTAATCCCTCAGGAAGTGCGGGGGTAGAGTCCACAGTGCTGTCCCTGCTTCTGTTGTGAGGAACCTCATTCCACGGGAACCAGGCTTTCAAGGTACACAGCATAGCACGAAGTTGGAGAACCGTGAATTGGATAACCACACCGTGCTTTACTGTGCAGGACGTGTTCTTTGCATTACTGTGAAAGTAAACCACAGAGCACTGCATTTCCACCATGACCACAACATAATTTCAAAGGGCGGCGGTGGTTTCTCTCTGCAGTTACCAGTGCTACAGATCTCACCACAGATATGGAAAGGCTCAGCGTGAGATAGCAAGGAAGTAGTTTATCACAGCTAAATACAGATTAGTTCCATTCATTTATGGATTGTTTCAGGGATTCTGAAAGGTTCTGCTAATACTGCCTATTGAGCCAGAGAAGATGGGGAGGAGAAAAATCAATCTCACTTCTCAATCTGTTTAAGCGAACAAAGAATCGCGTGTGGAACTGAACAGAGCGAGTCAACAAACCTCACACCAAACAAAAAGGAAAAGCAGCTTTATTTGCATAATTATGTCTGAATCACAGTAGATTTGACAGAACGTGTTTCATTCTGAGCCCTAAGGTCTTGTTTAGGTAGAGCACAATATCAAATACGCTGGCTGTATGTGCTCTTTCTGGGCTAATCTAGTGTCTCGGGGGACATTACACAAGGGACAGCACACGCCGCTGAATGGTTTCATTAGTTTATATTCAGTCGTCGTTTGGTTTATTTCGTGGGTCTGTTGAGAGCACTGTTAGATCTCTCTGGGTTGGGGTTTCCAGGGTGGCGTCCTTATCTCTAAAATAGAAATGAAATAAGAAATATTAATGCTTTTCTGATAATAGAGAGACAAGGCTCAACACATGAATACTTGTAAATGTCTTCAGAGGACACCTCAGAAGTGCCTAATGCTATAAATTATGCTTTTATAAGATATTTTACTAACATTATGGTATTAGGGGTTTGGCCCTTTAACCTTTATGCGTGTATGTAACTTGACATAATGGAGTTTTGTGGAATAGCTTTCATGAGCAGTATTACCTCAAGAGCATAGTTTTATTTGAATGAAAATAATTTACAAAACCGCTGATATTAAGACAATCTGCTAGTATTAGCAGGGTAAATGCCTTAAGCATTCAGAATGCCTGCTGATCATCCATAACTGCAGCATCAGGAGGCACTAAAGCAGTAAGATCCTTAAAAAAACAGCTCGACGTTGACAGGCAAAAGCACAATAAATCAAAGATAAATAAACTTTCTAAATAAGCAAGAGCATTTAGTGCTACTCTGATTACACTCATCTGCAGCAAACAGGTAACCAGAGCCTCCATGCCTTCTCCATCTTTCTGCCAATTTACACCTTAATGGCTGAACTGTTTCGGGTTACTTATTCAGCAAAGCAAGGGACTGATTTGCAACTTCTGCATTTGAGCGCTCCCCTTACCTTCTGCAGGGCTGCCGAGGGCAACTGGGCAAACGGGGAGGGGTTTAAAGATTAACAGGCCTGCACTGCATTCCAGGGCTGCGAACGAGCCATCAAAAGGGTGGTTTGGTACTTTTTTCAGCATTACCAGACATTTTACATGGGACTGCTGTGAAAAGCACCAGTTGCTTTTCACAGATCTTTCAGTTGGATAGTTCTATGATACCGTTGCATTTTGTTGGGTTGTTTGTTTTTTCCCCCTTTCCAGAAGACCTGAGTTTATGAGATGATTGTGAGAAAAATCTCAGATTTCACTGGAAGTGTATTTTGAGCACTCATGTTTTAATGGGCAGTCTTAAACTGTGGGCTGAGCGAGTGACAAAGGATCAGTTGTTCTGCTGAACGCCAGCACGGTGTGAGGTGAACCTCTGTTTATAAAGGGCCAGACACAACTCCCACCCTCCGCCCGCAGCAGAGCAGGACGACCCGTCTCTTGACTCCCTGGATAGCTTTTTGTTTCCTTAAGAACTCCAAGAAAGAGCTGTTATTTTCCTTTGTAATTCCAGGAAAATAGTATTATTAACACAGTACCGCACGATGCATTTGAAGCACCAAGTCCTCCATCTTACAGGCAGGCATACGCTCAGTGTAACATGAAGACAACACCGCGGCACCTTTTTTCCCCAAAAAAGCTTTAGGGCTCACTTCACACTTGACTGAGCTCCGGGTTGTTCCTGGGGGGGGGGGCGGAACAGAAATGGGAACCCTGAGCAGAGAAAGTGTTGGAGGTGAGTGGACTCGTGGCATTCCGTCCCACTTCCATCTCCCACAGGGTGTTGGCCATCGGCCGAGAAGAACACAAATAAGGGTAATGTTGTCTAACGGATCCCCTCCTGCACCCTCCTTTATGCAGGGCCCTCAGTTTTGGGGGTGGCAGGCAGCCCTCCATCCACCACCCCGCAGCTTTGGGTGGTAGCTGGCAGTACTCCAACCGCCCCTCCTCGGTTTTGGGGGCGACAGGCAGCCTTCAAACCGCCTTCCCTCTGTTTCGGGGACGACGGGTGCC
>VZTM01037610.1:314980-449477 GCA_013400555.1 Jacana jacana
GGGGAGCGAGCGGAGGCGGAGAGCCGGGAGCCCTCGGCGGGTTCCTCGGGCTGGAGGAGCCCGGCTGCCTCCTCTCGCTGCGGGTTCGCTGCCGTCGGGTGTAGGCGCCGCAGAAGCCAACAGTTTTGCATAAGCATTCGCGGTCATAGGGCAGGAGGGAGGTGTGTTGGGGGGGGTGAGGACGTGTCCCCAGGTGGGAAGGGTGGCCGTGGGGTAGCAGGGTTCGGCTGCTTTGGGAATTGGTAGGAATACTTGCTTTTCTTCTGCCTGCTTCCTCTGTCGGGAAGCCGATTTGGGAAGCATCCCTTGGAACCAAAACAGGGCATTGAAATTGACCCAGGGCAGCTGGCTGCCGGCCGGGTCTTTGCCATGTGTTTATTTTTCTTGCCAAAGGCGAAATAAATATTTTCTGTTAATACCACCCGTGTTAAGATGAGAAACTTACTACATTTTTCTCTGAGAAGTTTTGGCGAGGGAAGACCTTTCCTGATGCTGTGGTACGTGTCTGTGTGGTGCAACATGGATGTTGTTGGGCGCGTGCTGGAGTCAGACGGGTTTGGATGAAATGCCGTAGCACCTCTTTCGGAGGTGTAGTTGGAGCAACTTGTTGGATCAACAAGTGTCCTGCACTAAAGATGAGTGGGACGGTGCATCTTGCGCTGGGCTCCATACTAACGACGACTAGTTTTATGGAAGGTGGATTCCAGTTTTACTTGGTTTAATAATATCTGATCACTTTTTGTCATTTTTCATAGAGTCAAATTCAGTTCTGACAATTAAGGGCTCATTTGAGTAAATGCCAACTAATGTTTAAAAGCTGTTCTTAGATTAAATCCTGCTGTAGCTGGTCGTGTGGCTGTCATACAGAAAGTAAATATTATGATATAAACAATTAATTTGGTGCAGTAAGTGTCAATAAAGCAAACAGTAAGGCATCTTTGCCAATCAGATTGAGTTCTAATACCAGAATGGTACATACTAAATTAAAATCAGTATTTAATGGAAGGTTGTTAAAATGAATATTATTTAGCCTCCAGGATATGATGTCCTCATGGTAACGGAGGGTTCCGTTGCACGCGAACTTAGCGAGAATCCATGAACTGTTCTGCAGACAAAGCTGGATGAGAACAGCCCTTGGTTTGCTGTTCTCCTTATCTGCTCGTCCGAGATGCGCATAGAAGGAACGCTGGGAGCTGAAACCACTGAATATGGTTTAGCCTGGTGGCCCTTTTGCACCACCAGTTTCTGTTTTCATCTGCCTGCAGGTGAAGCCACAGAAAGATGTGGTTGGAGGTGGTATGGTGTGCATGCACCGCAGAGCAGGCTCAGAGTAGGCTTCAGAGAGCGTTGTGGGCTCACTGAAGAAAGATTACAAAGATCTGAGGCAAGTGAGAGGCAAGTGTGTTGTCTGTGTGCATCTCTGTGCAACCACCTGACGCAGTTAAAGTGGGCTTGTAGCGTGGTCCTCAAACTCTCTTCAGCACAGATTGCCAGTCCACTGGAAGGATGAGGAAACGTGTTGGTTTCCTGAAGGGAACCAGCACTTAGTTCTGCAAGGCTGCAAGAGCATTGCTTCGCTCCTCGACTAGGCAGTTGGAAGAGGTCTGAGCTGAAAGACAGCTTCGCTGGCTGTTAATGATCCTCCCACTTTTTCTGTGCGTGAGCGTTGCTGTCAGACACATGTAGCTGTGTGTGGACAAAGTCAAAATGAGAAGGTTTTGTGCTGTGAAGAGGTGAGGAAGGGAGACCTTCGGTCTCTAGTGCAGTGCTGAGTTTGCTCTACCACAGCCAGCAGAAGATAGAGCTGCATGAAATGCCTTGGTTTGTGCTGTGGCTTTTTTAAATCATAATCTGTTTGTTTGTTTGTTTGTGTTTATTAACTGTGAAGCAGTGCAGAGAAACAGTCAAAAGCTGTACTGAGAGGATTTTGATACCTCTATTCCCTCTTGGGGCCAGATCCTCAGCTGGAGTAATGTAAAAGTAGCCCTGTTAGTATTGGTGAAGCTGTGCCACCTTACACCAGTTGACTTTGTGATCCACGATATTAGGGTAGCACAACAGAGAGATTAACTTGTTAAGCATCTTTAATGATGATTAGAAATTGCAATATGATTAAATTTTTATTAAGCAATTGTCTGGGGTTCTAATAACAGTTGATAATTTAGGCAGGACATTAGCTTGCAGCTACCACAATACAAATACCTGTGGTTTTAGTCAGATTCTAGATAGTGGAACGGGGGTGAGAAGGGACAGAAAAGCTGGGTTTTCTGTAATTCTGGATGTGAAAGTCTTTCAATGTGGGATTTACTGGTACAGAACCACGCACTGTTGTTTGCAGCATTACCCACTCTCATGCATTAGGTGCAGATTTATCTCCTCCCCACCCTCACCCCCTTTTTTTTTGTTTAATGGAGAGTTTGAGTTATGAATGTTCATGGGAGTCTGAGCAGTTTGCAGCCTGTCATGGCTAGTACTCATGGGAATTGCAGCATCAGGGACGAAATTGTGGGGGTAATGTCATCCGTGTAGCCTTCCTGGGCTGTGTTAGATCTAAACTCATAGTTCTTTTTGGTGAAGGTGTTCATCTGTAGCTGCAACCAAACATTGCATTGCCAAAACTTGGGGGGTCTGTGAGATGGCCGCCTTTCTTCCTCTTCTCACATGCCTGGCCTTAGGAATGGGGTCTGGTTGTCTGGTTAGAAGTACTTCATTCGTTTGTGGTAATCTGGATGACTAACTGAAGTGTGAAACACAATACAGGTGTGTGGGAAGCTCATCTGCATTGGCACAAAGCATCAGAGTTAATTTATTTCCTCCTGAAATAAGATTGGCATATTAAATGGAATTTAAGAACAAAAAAATTGTGGAGGTGTAACAAGCATTTCATAAATTACTGCTTGCAGTGAAGTAATTTGGTTACATTTATACATTTAGTGCCATGTCTGTTTTAAATGTATATATTTTTGGAATGCAAATTTGTCCATAACTGTTGGTACTTTGGGGTCAAATTTTGCTTGAGTGCAGTAAATGAAGTGGTGATTCTTACACTAGCTAAGTTGGGATGAAATCCTGAAAGTTAAGGAATTTAACGGTTCCTTTTCCTGGGACATTACTTGGTCTTGGGTGATGAGTTCCAGTCTGGCTCAGTCTGATGGGTGGTCCCAGAGTAGCAACTTTATGCTGTGATCAGGTGAAGTGAAATGGACTGGTTGCATCCTTTCAGCTTTTCCTGGTGAGGTATCCCTAGACGGAAGAGCTGCCCTGGGAACTACCCACAGATGTATTGCCAAATGCCACAAACCCCTCAGTCAAGTCAGAAGAAATCATGAGATTTCAGGGTTTATCTGGAGTTTCACTAGAGGGCAGATCCTGTAGGATGCTTTTTTGGCTATGTTTTAAGATTTTGTGAGTCCTTGGGATTGTGTTCTTATACTTAATTGGGAAAAAAAATAGTTACTAGAATGTTCACATAATGACTAAAGGTCCTTCAATGATTATTATTTTGGAGAACAGCATGTCCTCAGAATGGTATCTGATAGAGATGTCTTGAGACAGAGGGAGGAGACGAGCCCTGAAAGGAGTTGCTGTGGCTTAAGGCATTGCTATTATAAGTACAGTAGCTGAAGGGGGCTACTTTTAGTCTATGGCTGATCAAAGGTACAAAAAAAAAGAGGGGTTGAACCCTGCAAAAAGATGGTTAAATGAGCTGCCTTTACTTTCTGTTTGTAGTGAGTAAATAGCAAATTTTATGCCCTATCAGTGAAAAATTGTAACTCGTCCCTGCATCTGGGCTTTTGTTTCAGGCAAGTGCATTGGGTTCTGGGAGCTGGTTTTGTTTGTATGTGTGTGTTTGAGTTGGTAGTCAAGTGGAGCTAAATCATCCTCGTGTTTCAGCTGGATGTTCTGAGAATCGAACCGTCTGGCGTCTTGCATTTGCACTCAAGTTACTAAGATACGAAGTGCTGTGGACAAATTTTCTTGATGCTGCCCATCCCATGTTCCACAAAGCAAATAACTTTCTGAAGTAGGAAACTGGGCCATTCTCTTCATTAGTTTCATACAGCTTTGAAAATGATGATTTAAAAAATAAATAAATAAAAAAATCTACTTCAGTGTTTTAGATTTCAAAATTGTGTATTCAACTCAGAGCCCCAAAGCTGTTGTGTTATATTGCTGCAGTAGTAGCAGCTTTGCCCTTCTAGGCTATCCAATAGGCTATCCAATAAGCTCCAAAGTCAATTTAACAGCATCCTGAGGAGTAAATGGAGTGTTCTAGTGAGGTAGGTTATTATGGGCTCTGATGTGTCTTCTTTCTAAGATAAAGTTAAAGCCAAGGTCTCAAAAATGAAATACTCATTAGCTAATGGGAGGTTTTTCTTCTTGTATTTTCATGTCTTCCTTGCTGCCGGGTTGGTCCTTATTTCAGGCAAACCGTGGTGTGAGGTGATGGTGCCTCTTGAATTGTTCTGCCATAGTTTTGTTCTTCAGGACTGTGTACAGAACGGTAACTTACATGTAAGAACTTTCATTTTTCGATATTCCTAATATATAGGGCATGCAAAAGATTTCATTTCAGGATACCTCTTCTGTGACTGAATATTTATTTAAAACTTGCATATGTAGCTTGTGGTTAGTTCCAAATATTTTTTTTCAGATGGAATAATGTTTCCCCGTGCCTCTTAATAAAAACGCAAAACAAAAGAGATACTGCTGGTTTCTGTAATACCAGATGGTATTGCTGATTTTTCTTTTCAGTAAGAAAAATTGCTAGAGAGATTAGGTAGCAAAGAAAAAAAATAGCCTTTTCAAAACAGTCAAGGCAAAAGAACACTGTTGATGTAGTGATTATTGTTATTAAGAGGACAGAAATGGGGCTGTCATTATGAAGATGTATTCAGAGATTATGCTTAAATGGCTTGTGAAGATCAGATATGTGTGTCATTTAGGGTAATTTTTTGGGGCTTACTGCTTCATAACTGACAAGTAAGAATGGAAAATGTGTTAATTCAGTGCTACCTGCAGAATGTACAGCGTTATTAAAATTTGCAATGGAAAAGGGGAAGAGAGGTCTTGAGTTTAAGACATGGGAATTTAGATCTCAGGTCTTGTTGTTGATCTTTGGCAGATTTTCCAGTCTGTCTATAGCAGAGTGCCTTTGGCTGCCCGGCAGTATTTAGAGATCAGTGAATTGGCTCTGGGTGAGCTGTTCTGACTGGCCAGCACTGTGGAGTGCAGAGAAACTGCCCTGGGTGCAGGGATCTGCAGATACCAACCCAAGCTACATTCTTTACCTGACTGTAAGAGCGTGCTCAATAAAGGTTATATGGAAGAGAAATCTGCAAAGATAGAGGTGCTGCTTCATCCATCTGTAAAATAATCTGTGCAAAAAATTAGGTTTTCTGCATGATGCAGGCAAAAATTTAGAAATTTCAGAAATCATGGGTGGGCACTTTCTGTATAAACATTTGGTGGGGTTTATTTCCTGCTAACAATATTTCCTTTGTTCTGGGTGTAAAAGCATGTCCTGTCACCCCATCTGTATCCATCGTTCTCATTGAGGAAAAGAATTATTTCATAAGGCTGTATTTGTACATTTTAGTTAGCTTCTGCTTGTAATCCAAACAAGATAGAAGCATGTTGTAAAAAAAAAAATCATAAAATTAATAATTCATTGTCTTCTATTGTTTAAAATAAAAATCCAAATGGAAGTTAAGCGATTGAATAAGCCCATACGGACCAAATATCTGCTTTTTGGCTAATCCAAAAGGAACTACTTTGTCACAAAATGTTAGAGGATTTCAGCAAAATCTGGCCTTTAAAGTGCATAAATCACATGGTTGGAAACTTCGGTACCAAACATAGAATGCCAGATTTTTGTAACAGGAGCTGATTCATACTTCAGTTTGGATAGTCAAAATTTCAAATGGATCCTGGTTTTATTGTGTACATGGATTAGTGGCTGTAGTCATGCAATGGGGTAGTGAATTAGAAGCTGTTTTCAAAATAGATGTAGTTTCCTTTTTTTGTACCCAAAGCACGCTAGTCTTCCTCTGGCAAAGCCATCTGCACAGGGAGAGAGAAATCCTTTGTTTTGGATACTCTACATATTGGTGAATGCTTCTAAACTTTCTGCTTCCTCTCTCGTTTGTCAGCTTTTATTTCCATTTTGCCTGTCTTGAGTATTTCTGTCCAAGGGTTTCAATCCTGCTTTCCATTCACCTGCCTCTGCCTTTCTTAAAACTCCTGCAACTGCTGTATTTTAGCTGTAGCGCTGGGCTGAGCTGTGTACTGACTTCTCAGTGGCTGTGGTTCAAATGTAAATGAATTCTGGCATTGTACTGGTGCTATTCCCAAGTCTTTCAACAGCTTATAAATTCAGATTCCATTTGGTAGGTAGCGTCTGAAGTCCCCCCTTAGAGGAAAGCAGTACATTTTTTAAGTAGCAACCGTGCTGCATTCCATGTCACCCAGCAGGCACTGTAAGGCATAATCAGTTGGCTCAAATTAGGAGCCTCTATTAGTTTACGTCTGCCCTGGATGGATGGATGTTGCTGTTTTGTTTGAGGGCAGCTTATAACATTCATTTCAAATGTTTAGATTTGGGCTGCTGCAGTTTTTCTCATCTAAATGTCAACTGCATGTGACAAATAGAATAATATAAAATAATTATAATTTTTTTTCCCTAATCAAGCAAAAGGGGTGTAGTTTAATTACTGGCTTCGCCAGCATGCAGATGGGAAGGCTTTTCAGGTAAGTTGCTCATACAAAATGCCTGAAATGGATAGTAATTAACAACTGGCTCTTCATTGGTATGTTAATTACGCTGCCATTTGTCCTGGTGCCTGTCCTTGTTTAAATGTTCGGTTGCACTGCTCTGAAGCGTTCACTTCCTGGCAAACACAGAATGTATCAGAACAGTTTGACTCTCAGATATATGCAAATATTTTATGGGAAGAGGCATGCCAGTAAATCACTGAGCTGCAAAGAACAAAAACACTGCATATTTGTATTCCTCAGAGGTAAAAGCAAAACCTGTTTCAGTGGAATATGCAGGCCTGATTTTGAAAAATGGTCTTCTGTACTTTCCCAGTAATAATCCCAAACACAATTTCATGCAAGTAGGTAATTTTAGGGACTTGTTACTGCTGGTTCTCTCTGTTAGTAAAGGTAGGTAGACATCCGGGTCCTGTTAAATGCCCTTGCAATACGTGTATTTTTAAAATGCCTGTAGTGTCTGGATGGAAAATCAAACCAAACTGGAAATGCTTTTAAAACTTAGGATAAAAATGGTTATTTTGAATGCAAGGAGAATTAATGTAACTAACATCTAAGAATAGATCATGTCAGTGGTTTCAGGCCTTACCTCAAAAGTTTAATTCTTTTGAGAATGCAGATTGTCTTCTGTTATTTGGGTGGCGTATTGCAAAGTGCATGCCCAGTCTCCATATACTGCTGTGATCAGTAAAAACAGACTGTATGTGGTCTGCCTCTCTCTTACTCAGTAATGTCCTGAAGAGGGCCAGGCTGGTAATCGTGTGGCTGACCAACACATCGGTATTAGGGTAGCATTCTAATTTGCCGAGCTTCTGTTCCGTGGGAAGCAGTTAATCTGCCCAACACATGGTGACCCTCAGTTTGTGGCAGAAGTCAACCCCTGAAATTAGGTGCTGATTGTAACAGTAGCTGTGCAAAGTGGATTAGAGTCATAAAATTAGCTATAAAATGGTGCTAGCTACTGTGTTTCACTGGTCTCTGAGTCATGTTTGGTCTGTTTATTGACAAAAAATGTTATTACTGTTGGTACAGCAGAGCCAATATGGCCACAGCCGAGCTGAATTTCCATTCTTTCATGTCCAACAGGCAAAGCTGCTAGCTCAATTCTGAGTCCAACTTTAGAGACTTAAAGTGCTGTTAGATAGAAAAGCTTGGTTTGAAATGCTAAATTCTTATGTTCCCAACCACTGAGAGGCAGCTCATTTAACTGTTGAGGCTGGCCCTGTGAGAGACTTTGGGAAAAAGGAGGTCAGTCTGATGACTACTCCTGTGAGTCATGTTCATGTCATAGTCTATGGGGACACCAATGGTTTCTTCAGTTTTTTTTTTTAATTGTTTTGGGTGGTTTGTTTTGGTGGTTGTTTTTTTGTTGTTGTTGTTGTTGTTGTTGTTTTGTTAGAGCATCTTTAAGATATTGCCTGGCTTTCTGCATATGACTCTGTCATCCTGAAACTGCTCTGCACTTTCTGTAGTGAGTAGTGGTTAGACCCGTAGAAAACAAGGCTCTATGATCAATACTTTTTTTTAATGAGATTTTCAGCAGCATTAGGGATACAATGGCAAATTATTGGAGCTATGTTGAGGTTTCAGTGTTTCTGGGGTAAATGTTCCTCTGCTAATTTGTTCTGTTGATGGTTTTGTGTAAAAGAGATGATTTTTCTGGTTTATGGGGGAAAAAAAAAAAGAAAAAAGGAAAAAAAAACAAGTTTAATTTGCTGTGCAATTGGGTTTGTGGGAACAGCAACTGCATCTTAGCTGCATTGTATTTTTGCTTACCAGTGAGGGTTTGAAGTATGCGTTTTCATTGTTGAAATTAAAGTAAATGAACCATCCCTAAGAAAAACACAGGAGCGTTTTCCAACTCTCTCGGGAGGACTGGAAATCAAGAATCCTTTCTGAATGCGTGGGCACATTTAAAGGGTGAACTACAGCCCTGATAAATTATTAGTCAGCTCCTTTCTTGTAGGCATCTTACCAGACCAAGGTTTGTGTGAAAATAAGGGGTATAGAGACCTTGGTTGAGTAGGAAGCATGGTTGGGGTGGAAGAGGACCGGCGCCTCCTGCGGTGGCCGCGACCTCCGGGCTGCCGGGTCCCGAGGTACCATCCATGGTGCTGAAAGGCCACAAGGATCCGGGCTCCGCCTCGGCGGCACCACGGCCCCGCTGGGGACCAAAGCCTTCCAGGAGAGGGTTTGAGCCGCATCTCTGAGTGAAAGCTGTTGGGGTGTTGAGGACACGTTCCATTCTCCTCGCTCTCTCATCATGGTAGTTATCGCCAGTAAAAAGGAGGGTGGACTGCCGGAACTAAGAATGTCTTAAATGAACATAACGGTCTTCCCCACATGCCATGTGTTGAGGCCTGCAGAATCCAAATTTTGCAGTTTGTACTCAAGTCCTTAAAAAACATGTAGTGTCTCTGTAGATTCTCTACCAGCAGCTGTCTGCATCAAGGAGTTAATGTTGTTCCAAGTGTGAAACTGTTTCCCTTTGTTCCATAGGCGAGGCTGGACTGGAGTCTCTCAAACAACAAAACATGCTAGGTCAAACTTGTGCTATGTGGAACCCCCTACCCAAAAATAGCCCATCATGGGCATTTTAGAATAAAGTATAAAATGTCCATTATAGATATTTACACAATAAGACTAATAGAGAATTTTCTTATTTCTTTGTTGTTGATGGGCATTGTGAAGTACTTTGAGTACTTCACTCACTTTATGAGTTTATATGAGCCTTGGGGGCTTCATGTCATTTTTTTCAAGCCTGAGATTTGGCTCTTGAATGATCACAGCTTTTGAGTTTATTTCTTCTAAATTAAATTGTTTCTGGACTTGCTGTACTCCATGATGTCTTCCTGGTACAACAAATGAAACTGTGCCTTTCTGAGGTGTATTAGCCTTTTAGGTAAATATACCTTGATACTCCTGCACTCTTCAAACAAGATAACCTATGTTTCCATATGTTTCCAAATTGTTTCCTGGCTCAAGACGTTGTTTTTGTTTGGTTGTTTTTTTGGTGGTGTCCTTCCTCTTGCTTCTTAAGCCTGTTGGTTCTGAGCTGCAAATGGGACTGAGGCTTATGATGGTTTTTAACATTTTAGTGAAAGCTGCCAGTCTAAATACCTTTTGCTCTCCAAAGTTTTCCCTTTTGTTACTTGTGTTTTTGCTCACCAGCTTCCTTGCACGTTTTTAAAAAGGAGGCCATGTAAATGTGTAAGAAACGTTTGAGGTTGGGAAGCTGTAGGATGGCACTGTAAAACAAAATCTTAGTGCTGGGGTACAATAGCTGAATTAAAAGATGGGTGGTTTTACTTGTTGGCATTTTGGTTGAGTAGAATCAGCTGGAGATGGGTGAGTGGGTGGAAAGAACATTAACATGAAGTTCATGCTGAATTATGTTTTGCTTGAGGAAAACTATTCATTAGTCTCATAGCTGGCACATGCCTTTTTATTACTTCTCCAAAGTAGTATCTGACTACTTTGATGAAAAGGTTGATATGACATTAAGGAAGTGGTTCTGCCTCATCTACTGATGATGTGCAAAAGCCTTTCTGCCCTTGGCAGAACTGAATAAGACATAGGCAGCATGCCAGTCCTCACTGCTCCAGGAAGGGTATACTTGTGGTAAGTGTTTCAGGGTACGCAGAGTCATGGCTCCATCTCTTACAGTGTTACGTGTGGAGGTTAATAATGCCATATCTGAGTTCAGCTCCAGGGCTCATTGTGTCTCCACCTAAACCACTCTGTTGATATTGGTTATTCAAGATGGTCTTAAGGACAAAACGTTCTTTCATCATTGCTAAATTTAAAATGACTGTGGTAATTATGAGTAAGAATTTCAGAGACCAATAAATTCTTGCTGCACAGGAAAAATCTTGGCTGTTGGAAGCAGCCTGCGTTTTTCACTTTTATTGCTACCTGGCTACCTCATGTCTGCGAACTGACCAGGGAAAGAGACAGTCTTGTAGTACAGGCACTGGATAGGGTTTAGATTTATTATAGACTTCCTGCTTAACCTGGCAAGTAATATCGCCATGCCATGGTTAAGTCACCTGATTTTCTCTCCATTTCTCTTACCTTCAGTTCATATGTCCTATTTGTAAGACTGTGTGTTCCAGGATGCTTTTCTTGTATGTGTCTGTTATAAAATGACATATTTGTAGGAGAGTGTGGAGTGCCTCTCCTGGAACAGGCAGAGGTGGTTTTTTTTCATTGTGATGTACTAATTGGTGTTTTAATAACAGGCTTTTGTTGCAACCATATTTATGTTGAATTAGCAAAGATTTTTTTCTCCCTTTGGGAAGAAGATGAGATAAAAGAGCAGAGTATACGGCTGCTTTCTCCTTGGAAACAACAGATACCATTTATTCCAGGCACATGAATAACCATTACTTTGTATTTTCTTTATACAGTAAGTATGATGTTGGGATAATGTGCTTTTAAAGAGTATACACATGAGCATAGATGGACAGCTATTTCAGTGCTGAACCACCAACAATCCACCTCAAGTCTTAATATAGGCTTTACGACTTATTTCTTGCTATCCTGACTTACAGTTGCTTCTGTCACTTAATTTGCCTTTTAAACCGCAGTAGTTTGTTCTCAGCCAGTTACAACGTGAATTAACGTCGAGATCAGATTACTCATTGCTCCATACACAAAAGAGATGATCAAACTGTGTGAAAAAATACAGTTACACAGAGTGAAAATTATGTGATAGTTTTCAGCTGGTTCGTTGCATGTTTGAGAGTTGAATTCAGAATGTAGGAAAATGCATTATATGGGGGTATTTGGTTAGTGTGTTAACTGCTCTTTAAATCAAATCAATGAGCTGTCACTGGAAGTAAATACATTTTCAGGAATCAAATCATGATTCTTTCTGATGTTGAAGTGTAATGATAAAGTACTTGTAGCGGTATCTTGGTAAGTGCATTTGGCTGCCACTGGTTGTTTGCTTTGTTGCGTGGAGTCCCTGTAATAGCTGGAACCTGATCACCAAGTTTGGCATTCGGATTAATTTTATATGTCCTTTATACCTGCCTGTGCTGCTCTCCAGTCAGCAAATATCAAAGTAAAAATGTTAGTTCGGTCAATATTTACAGACAAATACTCAGCTTGTTTTTTGACAAACATCTGGTTTGTTTATAGTGAGGTTTTTTCAGTATCGTTCTTCACTTCTGTATTTGATGTATCCACAGAATTGTCTACATATATTTTAGGGATCGAGTAGCTTGTAATGGATGTCGAAGCATGTTTAATATGAATATGGGGACATGGAAAATAATGTTCTGTTGTGATGTGTTTTCATTTGTTTAGTAGTTCGCTGGTAGAACTTCCAAAGAATTAATGTATTTTGTAATTCTGACAAAGCAGTGAGAGCATGGCCATTACAGGCGATCGCTTCTTGAAAGCCTGGCAGAGCCTACCTGGAAACATCATTTTCTTTCTTAATTTAAAATTGGTAATTTTAAAAAGCGAAGTATGAGATTCAGTATTCTCAAAGCAGTTCAGGGAATAGCTCTGTGAATAAGTTAAGCAGAAAAGAAGTGTTCCAAAATTAATGACAAATTCTTGGGTGTGTAGTAACACTAAGGAATCCTTCTGCAGCACAGCACAGCAGTATTTTGTATTTACTGTCTACCTGTGAAGGTTTTCTTTATGCCATGATGTTGAGGTATTCTATTTGGAAAATTTGTGAGAAAGAAAAATTCTAGACAGTAATGCACAAATATGTAAATACAGTTGCCTCTGAACTTCCAAAAGCCTAGGGGCTTTTAGTTTTTAGTTATTTGCAGACATGCAGGACATATGAAATTACCTAAAAGGCAGAACGTTCTAAAAAGCATAACAAGTGCTCATGGGGCAGTGAAAGGTAGAAAAATCACTAAGACTGGTTTTTTGTAACTTCTTTTTCGGTTGTGAGAAGCTCATCTTCAAAGATGAGGGTAGCTGCTGATATGGGTTGGTATGTCAGAGCAGTTAAGACTTCAGAAGATGGTCTGAAGGTTGTCCTCTGTGGGAGGTTACACTGAACACATCCAGAACTCTGATGGGTGCTGGTTGAATGTTCTGATGTTCTGGGAGGACTGGACTGGTGTACTTTTTTCAGGAATCTTTTCAAGGTCCAGTTCGATTTGTAATTTTTTTTATCCCTTTCCCTTTTCTGTGGTCTGAAGGCTGGACTGTATTGCTTCATAAACTGCACCTGGAGTTTGGAAAAATAATAGTTTGGGGTAATAGATTCCTGGAAAAATACTATTCACTTGTAGATCTCATCTGAGTCATATGGAGTTTTTGATCCTTGTTGCTGCTCTGGGAGAGAGGTTAGCTGGTTTCTCCCATCTTGAAAGAAAAAAAAAAAAAGAAATGTTCATCAGAAAAATCTTCTTTGACTTACTGGAAGTGTTCAGAAGGGGATAAAATGAACTGAATACTTAATATGCAAGGCTCAGGCTGGGTTTTAAAGATGGAGATAAATGTAGCTTTTTCCCCCAGCAATTTTTAGACAGAGAACGTGGCGTAAAGAAATTGTGAGGAAAGGGGAAAGTACTAAACCACACCCTACTTTTAGAACATGTTTTGTGATGCACAGTGATACTCTTCTTAGAGTATTTCATGTAAATATTCTTATTCTTGGTAATAAATTAGGATGTGGAAACACCTGAAAGGCCAATTAATTATCTTAACATCAAATAAGCATCATTTGCTTGTTGATCAAGCAGAACTGAAGTCATTAGTGCTATCAATAAAATACTGTTTAATGAAAACAATAGCATTCTGATTACCCAATGGTGCCCAAGGACACTGTAAATATACTGATAATTAAGTATTTGGTAATGCAGGTTGATGTTCTGAATTAAATTTAGAATTAACATACCCTTCTGAGGCACACTTAAAAAAAATCTTTGTAATAAGTAATAAAGGCATTTGAAGGACGTGAGTAAATAATTTTCAATGAATGATTTAAATCAGTGGTCTAGATTTTACATCTTTGTAGCTGGAGTACGTTGTTCCAGAGCTTTCCGCAGTTGTTTGGGAGTGGATGTCTTCTTTTGCGTGGGTGCATCACAGAGGCTCCGGTTTGATCAGTGGCTTGCAGGGCAGCTCATGGGCTACCTCAGCAGTAGTGGTGGGTTTAGTCTGGTGTCGTTTGAGTCAGCGCTTCCTCAGAAATATGTCATGCAGATCTTTCATGGTCTTCCTTAATGGCCCTTCCATGCCTTGGCCCAATAAGATGACTACCAGAGATGATTTCTCCTGGTGATTGACCCTTGCTCTGTTGCAGTAGGCAGGTCAGGTGGACGATACTACTTCTGTCTTACTCTGGCTCCTTGGATTTTCAAATTTAGGATAAGTTTTGTAAATCCTTTCACCTGTGAACATAAACTGCTTAATGTGCTTCTCCACCTCATTGAAAATGGATTGTAAGAATATTTTTGTGGAACAATTATAAGAGAGGACCATGAATTAATTCAAGAAGATATGTCTGCTCATTATTTAAGAAATACCTTGTCAAAGTTCTTCTAACTTGAGCCAAAAATTGTAGTCACAAATACTGCCTTGCATGCTCATGAAATAGGCTTTTATTTAAGTTAACAGAAAATATGGACAAGAATCAAGTGGTGCTGGCTCTTGAATCAGGTAAAATGACTTTCATGGGAATTCTGTGCATTTCTGGGTAAAGAGGAAAAGTAAAATAGTTGAGAGCGAGCTTTGGATTACTGGGAGAGCTGGGCTACCCCAGGTCTGCATTTAGATAAGATCAATTTTGGTCAATGTTGTAGGAGGATTTATTACCCATTACCTTTATTTCATTGCATATTTACAGCTATTCAGTATGTTTTATGTAGTTGATTGATAGGAGTTCAGAGCACTGTCACCTTGTTATGCTGTGAACTCAGGAGAACCACAGTATTGACTTCGGTGGGGTTTTTCTTGTGCATACCATGGTAAGTGTTTTAATAGCAGTTTCAAAAGTATTTCTGCAAATTGACAGCTGAAGTTGTACATAAGCAAAATAGATTTGTGACGGAGCACTGCTATTTGCTTGAAATCTAAACTAACTTCTGTTGGTGGCAAAAATTTGCTAGATAGTAAAAAGCCAGAGTCCTTGATCGAAGATAATAGAAATATTATTTCACATAAATAATTTGAAGATGAATGAATAAAAATGAAGTTTCAAATGATGACAGAGTAACTGTGCAATAGTTTATCTGCACTCATTATTTATTTATCTTAGAACAATTGCGTTAGAATTTATAAAAGGATATTAGCTTGTAAACATCTTTCAGCAATTATCTTGTCAAACAGGGAAATTAAGATGACTTTGGGGAAGTACAAATAGAGAATATTTATACCGTACTAGTTTTATTTATAAATAAATACTAGTTATTTATATATTTATTATTATAAATACTAGTATTTATAAATAAATACTAGTTTTATTTATAAAACTAGTAATTGGTGATCTAGAACAAGAGCATATAGTGGAAAAATGCTTGATTTCATTGTTAATGGAATAAATTAATAGTGGTAGGTGGCTAATTTCTTACCTTTGGAGAAGAAACACACTTGAGAAATGCTGCCTCCCCCGCTCATCATGTAAAAAGTTTCTTTCCTGTCCTGAAAGAAAGATTTTTCAAGCCCAGCATGCTGTTTCCAGCACTGGCCAAAAGTGGGTGCTTGAAGGAGTATAAAAATCAGAACAAGTTTGTGTATTGCTTCCCCTGGGTACCTTCCCACGCTCCAGCTATGTGGGACTTGGGCTTCTTGAGCCAGGCATGACATTTGTGTTTTGAAGCACTCAGTGGATTTCTTTTCTGCAGTTTTGGGTGCAGGCTCTACCAAAATCCATATAAGCTTTTAGCATCCACATCTTCCCATTGCAGGGAGTTTGGGGCATCCAGAGACAGTCATGGCTGGTCAGGAAGTCTTGGCAAAAGTAGTAAGGGTATGGAAGACAAAAAAGGTGCAAGGTGTGGGACAGTTTGGTGGTGGTTGAAAGAGCTTCATGTCGCCCTTGAGGAGTGGACAGGCTTTGGGTGCCTCCCACGAGGGAACAAGCAACAGAGTGGGAGAAGGAATCTAGGTTTTAGCTGTTCCTAGGGTGGCCAGCAAGGGACCTGACATTGAGCAGGGCGGGAAATGAGGAATGGTTGAAAGACAGGGTTTTTCTTTCTGTGTAGAGAGAAGTCCAATCTCAGCAAGTCTTAGCAATGCACAGGCAGATGTGACAGAACTTGGACATAATTGAAGTTATGGTAAAGCTGATGGTATGGTGTTGTGGGTTGTTTTTTTAACTTGAACTGGAACAAACTGAGAGTTACCCAGTTGGCTCTTCGCTTTTCTACTCAGCAACAAGTCTTACCAAGCCCTTGCAACAAACAATTAGTGATGATCTTGTGGAGCAGGGCCACATGCAGGTGTTCGCCCGATTCAGTATTATTGTGCTGGCTTTAGTGTAGCTTTAGCTTGTTTTGCAGCTTCCACTTTACCTCCTGGTGTTTTACTGGCAGAAATACAGCATGTGTTCTGTTTTAAAAAAGGGGAAAAAATGTCCTGTACGTGAATTCCTAATTGAATGCCAACCAAAACAAGCCAAATGAAACAGACTTGTTAAATGAAGAGTTAATGGACTGAGCGTGATCTGTCTCTGAGAAACTTGAAGGAAAGTCATTACACATTATTATTTTTTCATCGTGCTTGTTTGCCCAGGCTGGGTGTGTGCTTCTCCAGTTTTCGTGAGTTCATTAATGGGTTAGCTTTGGCCACTTCTGCATAACAGAACAGCCATATATGGCATTTGCTAGTTCTGAAGCTATGTAAAAATTATGGAAAATAACTTTGAATGTTACCTTCTGTTTCTTGCACACAGCTTATAATTATGCAGTTATTTTTAGCAGATGCAAAATGTCAGAGGAGGAGGGAGGACCACCGTTCATTTCAAATGGAAATGATGCATAGTTTGGGAAGCCTAATTTTTTTTGCAATTTATTTAGTACTTTTGCCACGTCACTAATAATATCAATAAAATCAGGGCAAGCTAAGGCAGAAAACAGCTAAGTAAGGAATTATGTTGTGTCAGTGAGTGATGGTTATATACTAGCCTAAGATCAGGTAGGGTCACGTTCAGACAGCATAAATGATTCTGCTGCTGTTGGATGGTTTCACTGTGACCCTTCATGTAAGCTAAAGACCCACCTCTCTTCTTTCAATAAAGGTGCCAAGCAATCCTGAAACAGCCTTTTAATGCCAGATTTTCATCCTGTCTGCAGTCTGGCCTTTTATAGTGGCTGCCCTCCTTCCCTGCCCGATTTGCACATGCACTTTCCCACTTGTGACTATTTATACCAGAGTGTTGGAGGCTCAGGTTGTGTTTGCAATGGAAAGATAGTCCAGGTCCTTGGATTTGCTTCTAGCCCGATTTTTGGTGCACTTCCAGACTTTGGATGCGAGAAGTGCTTTTCTTCTAATGCGTTTGTCTGTTATACTTGTGGTGAAGACCTAGGTCCTTTTCTGCTTGAGTTAAATCCCCAACTTCTGCAGAAAGAAAGACTTGAGATTTCTAGACCCAGCCAGGTGCGTAGATTCAGGTGCCAGTCTTCATTCTACAGTGAAGATAGAAGCCTTGTTTTAATTCTGAGGGGGTTTATTATTTTCCAAGACCAGAGACATGTTTTCAGAACAAAAGCCATTAATGCCTATTTTTTTAATCTTTCCTCATTACTTTCAATTCCAACAACCTCTTTTTTCTTGAGGGGAATGGTCAGCAGTCACATACACTGGCTTATTAGAAGGAGTACAAGAAATAGTTCATCTTAAGCCAGAGGCTGAATAGGTTGAGAAGAGATAACACGGAATTATGAATGAGAAGTGGAAAAAGAGCCAGGGTAAAAGGTGTGGGCATGCATGAGAAGGTGAATTGGTGTTGTGGCATTTGGCAGGAGCAATGAAGAAGCAGTTGCCCTTTCCTTTCTTCCCAACCTAAGCTTAGATGGAAATGTGCACCTTCTGTCTGTGCTTCAAGTTGAATGCTTAGTCTCTAACAGTCTCTGCACTAAGGGCAGATGTGGGACTCCAGGTCTTCTTCTGGATCATGCTAAAGGCCATACTTAGTTTACTCAGTTGTACATGGGGATGAGAAGGCATAAGCAGCAAGAATGCATGTGGTCTGCATCCTTTTCTTATGCCCCTACAAATTAAAGTAAGTATTGTCAAAGTAGCATTCAAAATCATAGAGGAGTATACTTTATGAAATAATCTTTGGTGTTACAGATCATAAGACTGACATTTCCATGACAGGTTTTAGGTGCCATGCTTTCTGCATGCATAGTTTTGGGTGCTTCAGGGAACCCTGATTTTCAGTGTCAGCTGTTCAACCTCCAGGGATCTGTCTTGCATTGTCCCTCCAGTTGAGCACTTTAAGCAAGAAATCCCCTAAAGTAGACCAAAACTCTCTTTGTCAAGGTCTACTTCTAATTCTGTGTCTGCATCCCACCTTCTTTTGCACCTCCTGGTGGTGTTGCTGGCCATGCAAAAAAGTGTGGTTTGTGCTGAGATTCCAGGACTCCACAAATGGGTTGTGTGGACGCAGCAGTGAAGTGTGGAGGCACCATAGAGGATTTCACCTCTTTGGTTTCAAAACCTGCTCTCCCAGTCTACCGATGGTAGATTACTCACATTGCACTAATGTTAGCATCTCCTCCAGAGTCACAGCAGAAAAGACAGTGGGCAAGATAACTGGATTTGGCCTCTAGGACTGCCAGTAAGGCCACTGGCTTAAATGGTTTGTCACTATCTCTGCTGGGCAGCCAGTCCCCTCGCAAAACCATCAGCTTAATCGCATCATCTCCTTTCCCTTCGTGTATACTTAACATTCACCTGTGATGCAGGCAGATGATAAAGCTCTGATTTTAATTTTAAAAAAGGGAGCGTTTCTCTGGTAACTACTCACAGTATGCCCTCATTTTTCTTCAAGATTATGGGGGGGAACCACACACACCCCCTTCCCCTCCCACCCCAAAATAGAGGGCATCGTGGTGGAGGGGAATTTTTTTTATTTAAGTAGGATTTATATATTATTCATAAAAGTCCTCCCTATCTTAGTAGCTGTTTCCAGAACCTAAATGGTTAAAGTAGAAAATGTTAGTAATTTTGCTGCAAATAAATTGATCAGTATGCAAGACGGTTGTCACCGGCTGAATCATGGTCCACAGTTAAGGTAAACAGATCTGTGATGACATTTTCTGAGCAGAATACCAATGCTGCTACATTTCTTCCCAGAGGTTTCTGACACTTCTTATATGCGGATAAAATTTCTCCCCAGGAAGGTTTTGTTCACAGGAAAGAAATAGCATCTTTGTGGGAGTCTTCCTTAAAGGTGGGATTTATTATATTTCCTGATTTATTTATTGCTGTAATTGTGTATAAGAGCATGGAAAGGCATGTTTTTGCTTTTCTGCGTATCTTCTCTGTACAGTAGATCTTTCTGATGGGGAGTCTGTTTAGAGTATCTGGCAACGGAATGCAAGTAAAATGGTATTAACGGAGTTATCAGGAACAATGAAAATGTTTAATTTTCATATTCTCTGAGAGCGAGCTCTGTTTTATAATCTCTGTAGCTAACACAGAAAAGCAGTGACTGAACATACAGCTAGATTTTAGCATTGGTATTTCTGTGAAATATTTTTGGCTACATGATGGCTTCATATTTTCATTGGCATATTCTAAAGTAAGAGATACAGTTTAGTTTATTCTTAAATGTCTCTGTGCTCGGCAGAAAAATCCCTTTGCAATCGACTGCTATCAGACCTTTTTGCTGAGACGCATCTAACTCCCGTATGGTTTCAGGGTATGGAAAAATACAGTTTCCAAGGAAGTTTTTGAAATCTGCTTTCTTAGAATGTTTAAAATTTCTGTGTACGATGCTGTACACGGGAGAGGGCACGTTTGTAATTCTGTATTTAGCCCGAGAGCCGCATTTACTTGGAGGTGATTGACATCTCAGCCCTTCTATGGATTAGCGGTTGGAAATCTGTCACACTTGTATTGATAAAAGTAGAATCTCCTTCATTTAATCAGATGCTGGTATCTAACTTTAATCCCATTTCTTGCAGTAGATACTGAAGGATAAAAGAGCCCTATGGAGAGCATGATCAGTGGTACCTGACATGTAATAGCAAACCTGGAACTGGTTGTTAAAGTTAACGTTGGAGATTCAAAGTCTGTTGAAGTCGGTGAAAGCGTTTCTCCTGTGGGTTTTGGGTTTAAACCTGGCCCTCTCCAAGCCTGGCCTGTGTTGGTGGGGAGAGTGTAGCCTGAGTGGCTGAAAATAGTGTGGGTACCAGGACCTTTTGTAAGACAGGCTTACAAAGTCTTGTCACTCACAGCGTCTGGTTGTATTTCAGGGCTTCGCAGCGAGTTGTAGGGCTGTGGTTTCTGGAGAGGAGCAGAGCACAGGAGATGCCTTCTCTGGAGCTATGGAGTCACCTGGACAAAGAGCTGGGCTTCCCTGGGGGGTGGCTCAGCAAGCTGCAAACTTCTGTCAGAGATGAGCTGCATTTCAGACAGTGGGTCTGAGGTGGAGCTTGAAATTTTAAAGTTTGGGCTTAAGAGCCGTAGTTTAATAATTCTCTGCCTATAAAGCAAAGTCTAGGTTCATCCTGGAGTGTTGCACCATCAAGTAATTCTTGCAGTGATTGTGGTTCACATGCACTTTCAAGGTCTTTTGAGCAGCATTTAACTTGCTTTTCGTGTTTTGCTTTGTGAAGTGCACAGTAGCTGTTTTTTGTACAGATCTCTGTAACAAAGTTTGAGATGAACATGGAATTTATTGGGAATAAATCCCTGTATTTTATCCCTATGGTTTTAATGTCCATTTGCAGATTGTCTTTTATTTCAAAAAGATCCCTGAATATTTCGGGGGTGACCTATGTGTG
The DNA here is from genome assembly GCA_013400555.1 of Jacana jacana. NCBI lineage: Eukaryota > Metazoa > Chordata > Aves > Charadriiformes > Jacanidae > Jacana > Jacana jacana. Next base: position 335,689 of record VZTM01037610.1, read on the forward strand.
GCGCTGGAGCAAAGTGCAATATCCAACCATGGAGTGTTTAGCAGTGAAATTAATTCTGGATGGAAATGGAGAGACTAATTCTGCTGCTTTTACATTGAGCACTGATATTGTGCCTGGATTAGGGTGGCTTCTCAGAGATCCCCAAGATGAACATGAGTATTAATGTAAGGAGGATCAGGCCTGTGCCTGGGCGTGACCACGATCAGACAAGAGCTGTTAGGTGTCATCTAACTGGAAGAACATCCACTAAAGACTGCATGTGCATTTTATTCCAATAGCATTTATGTGTTCTTTGGCAGATCTCTAAGTAACTTTCTAACTTTGAAATTAAATATTGTGTGTACCTTTGCAGCAGCAAAGTCGTTTCTATTTGACACTAAGGAACTTATTTGAAATTTTTTTCAGACAACTGCCTTGGTGGTTATAAATGATTTTCATGAACATTAAGTCTGACCTTGTTTTACTTCCTGAACGTTACACCTTTATGCTCATGTTTTAATTTTAGGTAAAGCAAGCAACACTTGCTTTATTTCAGTTGGCAGGAGGAAAGTCTACTCTCAGAAGGTCCAATCTCAGAGAGACAACAGCTTGTTTCCTAATGTTCATTGCTGCTGAAAGACTTGTGAACATCAGTGTTAACATCTGTGTGGACATAAGCCTTGAAATGTGATCTTTTTGATTGTTAACCCAGCATGTCCATTGTTGTCCTCCTCCCTCCTCCCCCCCAAAAAAAAAAATTTAAAAAGAGAAAAAAAAATACATAACTAACTTGACACCTGCTTCTGCAGTGCTGGCCTTTCATGCTAATTTATGCTACCACAGAGTAGCTTCATTTACTTTCAAGAGGCTGCCCTAAACTTATGTGGATGCAACTTCCAGTTTACCCTTCTGATGTTTTGGTTTTTTTTCTTCAGGTCTATGTCTGATGCACACTCTTCTTTTTTAATATTTTTGGGTTTTTAATAGTAATAGGCTCCCGGGATACCTCTCTACCATAATATTTCTATCTGAGATTCCAGTCTCTTTTTTACTCTGTCTCTTGTGTTTTCTTTCCAGAGCATGCACAGACAGGTCACTTCTCAGGTGCTTTGACAGAGAAGCAACTGACTCTTCCATCGGATTTTTCTTCTGGCTCTGCCTACCTGGCTCTGCCCTCACTTTTTGAGGTGACATGTTCCTACCTTTCTGATCAGCCCTTTTCATAAATGGAAAAATATCATCAAAGATGTGGTGCGTCTGATGCACGCATATGAGTAGAAATGGAAGTAATGCGGGAAGCGGCTCAGATACGTTCCATGATCTTCCCCAGAAGTTCTTGCAGCCCACAGCAGGGAGCTGCTCTGTTTGTGAGCAGAGTTTTTATAGCCACAGTCTAGTGCTTGTATTTCTGCACAGCCTTCCAATGTTGATATGGCTTCCAACACCCAGCTGGCTGCAGCTCAGCAATGGGGTCTCTTTGTCAGCTCTGTCCCTCAAGTCCTCCTGACTACAGGTGGTGGTGTCTGTGTGCCACCAGTAGCCCTGGTGTTACTGTTTTGAGGAGATTTGCAGCTGCTTTCGCTGAGGCAGATCAGGTTCTGGGCGCTCCATGGTGGTGTTGTTCTTGGAGGTACTTTCTTTGCTGTATTTGCTATTTGTCTTGAAGGAGAACCAACCCTCTTGGTTTATTTATCTTCAGAACTCTAATTTGTTTGTGTCAGGAAAGAAATGTGGGGGAGCTGACTGCTTTTGGTAGCCATGTATGTTTGCCCTTGAGAGTCTTGTGAAAGGTGCAGTAGATCACACGATGGCTGGTGTCTCTTTGACATGGGAAACTCCAAAGTGAAAAGGTAAACGGGGTGTCTTACACATTGATGTGTGTGCAAGTCTGAAACACCTTGAGACTGTTGCATAATGGAATTTGAAGGGCCTGAAGCTTTCCTCCCTCATAGCTGAGCTCTCACATGGATGATCTATTTGTTGCAGAACGTTTTCTTTCAGGTGTTTCTGCACACTGAGATAACTGAGCCTGTGGTTTGTCCATTCCTCTAGCCTTTGGCTTTTTCCTTTTTCTTACTAAAAATACAGTTTCTGGTTTTCATTACTACATGAAATTCGCTAACTATCCGTGGCTCTTACTTCTTCAGACATTAAAGGCTGAACATAAGAGCAGAAAACCAACTCATTCTGCCTAACCACAGCCATCTAAATTGGACATCTGATCAAAACTATTTCCCTAGGTCTCCCTGAGTTGTCAGTGGTGAAAGCAGGGGACCTATAGAAAGAGTTTTACTCAACCTATTTTGGAGGTACCTCTAAGCATGGGGTACGTAATAATTGCAAGGATGGTGCTTTGTTTCCCATTTAGTGATCTATAAAGTTACCTAAAATAATTAGCTTTAGGTTTTAGACTTTGAAGGAGTAGATGAATCTAACCCTTCACCTGGTTTTTCATCATCTTTGTCTAGAAAGTCTAGAAAATGAGTTTACATGAACAGCTTACTGCAATTACAAATATGTTTTAAATGTTAAAAAAAAATGTTACTGCTCAAAGTTGATCTGAATTAGTTTTACAATTACTACTTTAAAAAAATTCTGATCTTTGTGATGATCTATACTGAAATATGTTTCTGAGTGACAGGGACACTTTGCAGGTAGATTTATTATGGTTTTTACCATCTGCTTTAATAAAGTAGTGAGCAAAGCATTTCAAAATGACCTTCAGTTCTATCCATGAAATGTGAGTTTGAGTATTCCAGGTGAGTTATTTGCATTAGATTGCTAAGGGTACTTATTCTGGAAATAGCGATTTGCCAGTTGTTTGGATGCTCATGCTTTTATTTGCATGGAAATATTAACCTACATTAATGTTGTGTTTCCACATAGCAGCAGCTTTAGACACAGCGGGACTTTCCGTGGTGCGTTGTTGCAGGTAGAGACCTCATTGTTTGTCCTTGCACACTTTGTTGAAAAATACTAGATGAGTACTTTGGTCTGTTGCTTTCTAGCTGAAAAGGAGATAATAAAAGTAAATGTACTAGAGGCAAATAATGAAATCAGTGAACAGATAAAACGTTATTTGAAATACATAATGGATTTATACAAAGCGTGGCAGAAATGAAGTGCCCTGCAGACAATGAAAGAACTTGGATTCCTATTTCCATAATTGAAGTTCCTCTGTACTTACCTGTTAGGAAAAAAACAGGAAGATTTTAAAAATATTTTCTTCCCATTAGTAAATATATTTACCTGTATCTCTGCCAAGTTTAAAAAAAGGAGTGAAGTTGGAAGGAGGATGCATTTTCTCTCAAGATAATTAAATGTTGTGACCGTAGATTTTACCTCCAGAGAGAGCAAAGTCTTTAAAAAGTTTTAATTGCCTACATAATGTACAAGAGTTGCACAGAAGCAAAACATGCTTAATCCATGTGATAGGGCAAAACACTATAAATACACTATATTCCACTTTTTTGAAGTGTAACGAACTGTTGTTAATAGGTTATAAAAGTACTTGCCATTAGCGGTCTGGAACTGTTGCATAAGGTGTGCTCTTGCTGTTCCTCAGATCAAAGTTTTGAGGTTTGGAGATCTCATTAACCTGTGGCTACACCCAGAGCACTGGCAGAGGGATGAATATCAGCCTGGATTTGGGGCTTGGTTCTGCTTTGCACGGCACAACAGAAATACAGGAAGCCTTGGAGCTCTGCTGAGTTCAGTCTCATCCTCTGAATGCCACCAGAATAAAAAACAGTGTCACCTGATGATTCATCCCTGCTCTGAACTCTTGAACCTCACTGGCAATCTGACAAGTTTTTGAAGTTTTACTGGTACCGTGATCCACAGCTTCATTTGTCTTGGGAATTCAGATCTGCATTTCTCTACAGGGCAGTTTAACTACTGTAAAAGGCTGTTAGCCTTCATCTGACAGCCCCTCTGAGAAGTAAAATTAGAACCATTAGGTAAATTGGAATACAGAGGTACATACCTGTGATTATCTCTGTCTCCCAAGGCACTTGTAATGGCTGTTGGCAGAACTGGGCTTCTTTTAAGGGGGCTGTGAATCTGCTGGACTTTGATAGGAGACCTTTACTTTTCCTTACAAATAAAAGGAAGGTTTTCTCTGCTTATTTTTGAAAGGACCTATCTTTGATGTTGTCATCACAGGTTTCTCCTTGAAGGTAATGGATTAACGGAAAGTTTTATTTTCTTTTCCTTTCTCTTTCCCTACCTCTGCACTGCAGAAATGGCATCAGATATTCCTGGCTCTGTGGCCTTGCCGGTGGCACCAATGGCAAGTGGACAAGTGAGAATGGCAGGATCCATGCCTTCCAGAGGAGGAAAGCGTCGCTCTGGGTAAGCTGTTGTTTGGGGTTTTTTTTCAGGTCTGAAACTAGAAATGACTGATATTGGAAAACTGAAAATTTACCTGTATGTGTGTGTTGACTGTGTAGTCTTTCAGTATGTAAACTACATCATGGCATTAGTCACTGATGGTTTGTTTTTCTCTTCAATGCATCTCCTCTTCCTGCAAGATCCAACTTGCTGATAAGTGTATTGTTTGTTATTTTGCACGCTTCAAAAGGCTTTCAGGTTTGGCAAAGCATCCAGAAACAGAGTTTGGATCCCTTGGCTGTTGTACATGTAATGAATGCATGTTGCCTTCATCTGTTTAATCTCAAAAGGATTTATGTGAATAAAGATAGCAAGATGTGTTCTTACTTGCACATGCGGACTTATCCAACTTCATCTGAAGTTTAGACATGGAATCTCCCAAATAAAGACCTTCTGTTGAAAATGTTTTCTTTATAGTCCCAGGTACAGAAAAAGCATGAGCAGTCACTTTTGAGAGATTGTGGTCTACGATATTCTAGGTCTTGCTGGAAATGCAACATGGTCTCTCTGATTCTGGGAGAAAGAGCCTGACTCAAGTTCAGCCCTTGCACGAGCTCGAGGGCTCTGCTAATGAAGAAATTTTGTTTCATCTGACTACAGGGGTTGGTGTGGTGTAGGGATAGTTTTTCCACATCAAATTTCTCGGTAGGAACTCATACTGATCCTCTGAGAAAAGTGCGTGAAGAGTTGCAGAGGAGTAGAAAACCACTCTCTAGTATTAACAGAGGAAAACCCCTGTTTTTATCAAAGGTTGATCACAAATACCAACCTTTAGCTGATGCTTTCTCTGAGATAATCGCTGATCTGAGAGTGCCTGCCAAAGAAATGGGTAAGTGCAATATTTAGCCCTAAATATGATGGTGGTAGGGCTTAACAGGAGCCATAGCATGAGTAACGTCTTCATTGATGGACACCTAAGGAGTAATGTAAGACATTATTCCTTGTGAGAGCTGCTCTAGGGATTGTTCACCAAGGTATGTTGCCCGTTTTAGATGTCTGCCCCAGTAACAGTGACAGAGTCCCAGTCCTGGAGTGAATTAAGCTGGAAGAGGGTGGACTATGCCTCAGGCATAGAGGTAAGTTGGTGTGACCTGAAGACTCAGGATGGTGGTTCTGAGGGAGCGTCCTTCAGACAAGATAATTTGGAGATTCACTCCCACTGAGAGTGTTTCCATATGCTGAACTAGCCTTAAGAAATTGGTCTGGAAAACTCCTGAAATGTCTCTTACAGGCATCACAATTTTGTTCTGAAACCGTTCAATGAAAAAGCCTTTTCAAACCTGCACTCGAAAGAGAAAACAAGCCATTAACATCTTTTCATTGCTACATAACATAGATAAACTTTTGCACTTTTGAGTTGCAGGGTAATTGATCTCTTCTTTGATCATAAACCATGTCAACTGCGAATACCAGTTTGCAAATTACTGTTGCCAAGGGTTGATGCTGCTGACTGTGAAATCTTCTGATTATATTAAATACTGAGTTGATATTAACTGAAAGCTCTGCTTTAACCATTGCATTTTAAGTACAGTAATCTACTGGCAAGAAAGTGGAGTGGGGGGAGGGTGGGAGGAACAGAAAACCAAATTATTTTAAATGTATTTAACATGCAAATTCAGTGAGTAAGAGAGTGTAGATTTGCTGTTAAACCCAGATGGTGGCATTTCATCTGTGCACCACAGCTCTAAACTAATAGCCCTTCTTCAAGCTTGAGCTGAGGGTGCATTTTTCATTTCTTGTTTTGTTTGGTTTTGGTTTTTTGTTCAGTGTGTATCTATTCAGAGCTGGAGGGGAAGAATGCCCGCTGTGTCTAATTCCTCCTAGCTCCTCTTTGAACAAAGTTGCAACTAACACTTGGTCCTTTCATTACTGTCCCAGTGATACGTCTTCGTACACCTAAATCCTTGGGCATTTTAGAAATGAATGCTTTGTGTCAGACATAAAGGAATGTAGCGAGTGAACACGGTCATCTTTTCCAGCTTCGGTTATCTCTGAAAATTGTTTCTTTTCTCATAATTGCTGAGGCAAGCTGGCAGAATAATTGCTGTATGGACTTGAATGTAGATCAGTTTAAACTCATTGGCTATCCAGAAGGGGTTTCTGCCGTGTAGGTGTTTGGCTTCATTGACAGCTGGGAAAAATATTTTTCCTTTCTATAAATTATACCAAGTACTCTAGAAAAAACGGGCAGCCCAGTAGTGCATGAGATAATGCACTGCAGTGGTCAATGACTACCTTAGATTCACGTAACATCAGTTATTTACTTAATGTGTTTTTTCTTTAGGCTTCGCTCTTTTAGCCTTTTGGGGCTTTTTTAGCCTTCCCAGGTTATCCATGATTGGGGAGGGAGGGTTGTGGGGTGTTTTCTTCGATTGGTTGGTTTACAGTTGCCTTGGTTTTGTTTTCAGCTCAGCCTGTGGTCTTGTCTTTTCTGTGCCCCAGAACTGTAAGATCTGGGGAGAAAGAGACCTCATCCCACCAGCCTCCCTCCCTCCCCGGGTGAACCCCAGATGTTGGACAGAACAAAGAGCTCTACTACAGATCCCCACCTGCCTCTCAGCTTCATCTGCTCCTCATCCTCCCTGCCTGCCCTCTTCCTACCCTGGGTATTCATGGGCAGCCATCTTTTGACATTTCTTGGAGATTTTAACATAATTATTTTGTTGCTTATTCAAATCCTCTCCCATCTCAATATTTTAGCCTGTGCAGGACCACCTTCTAGGGTTTGGGGTTTTTTTGGTATGAAAGTATTTCTAATTGAAAAAAAAATTAATTTTGAACAGTATTTTTGTCACAGTATTTATGGTACCCACACATCCCTTGAGAAAAATATATTTTAATAAGTACCTCATACATCAGGCCTTTTCACGATTGACATGAACAGTGTGAAAGAGGAAAACAAGATTTATGCTGTCTCTTCAAAACAAAAGAGCACAGTGTAGCTCTTTTCTAAAGTCTCTTTAATGGGAATTTTAAATGAAGATAAAAGATACTGTTTCTGAAACTTCTGAAATGATGTCATTTGTCTTCTTGGAAGCTGCTTCTGTCGTATTGCTAATGTGCAATATATTCTATCTGAACAGAAGATCTTATCTGTCAGGGTATGAGGAGTTTGTTGGAATAATATTTTTATATGTTCTGCTAGAGGTTACAACTGATGCCCTGTCTTTTACTCTGCCTTGCTGTAAAGCACAGGCAGTGGTTCAGGCAGGACGTGGGAATCACTGACTTTATACCTGAGAGAGTTTTTTTCTTGGGAGGGGAGGGGCAGGGTGGAAAGGGTTTTTCATTTTGCACAATGAAATGTGAAATTAGGAAACCTTTTTATTAACACAGATGGGACAGAGGTATAGCTGCTGTTGCGTTTTTACAAATATTGGTACTGAATTTCATGTTTAATTTCTTACTTTTTTGGTAATCTTGCATTTGGAATAAAGTCAACATTTTGGGGTAGTTCAGTAGAGCAAAGGCATTATTTAAAGATTTAGCCTACTACAGTGTGATGTTGCACCCTAGGTGCTCAGACTCTGCTGCAATGAGCCTGCTGTAAACGGGCTAGGTATTTCCTATGGATATTAACCCATAGAGATTTTGTGAGATGGGAAGCTGGTACCCAGCCATCCTGGCGAATCGCTGTCTTCGTCCCGCTCATTCCTTTGGGAGTCGGTGCATGGCGCAGGCAGCAGGATCGAGCCGTAAACTCTCATCAGGATATCTCTAATTCTCTGCATCACATTCCCATAATAATACACCAGACTAAATGCAGCAGAGCGAATATTTAATTTTTGGGCAGAAAATCCATCTCCTAGCACCCAGCTGGAATATTTGGCTGGCAGCTAAGAAGCAAAGGCACAGGATCTTGATGTATTGGAGGGGAAGGAAAGGAAAAGAGTCACAAAATTAATCCATCCCAAATTAAAGCTGTGTCTTACTAAATCCCTGAAGAAAAGTCTTTTCCCCACAGGTGTATATATTTTCTGCAACTGTTTTCCCTCAAGTTTGTGAGGATCTCTCTGTTTCTCTTTGGTGTGGGTGAAACCGGTGAAGGATATGTCTGATGTGATGCTTTTGAGAGTGGTTTCAGGGGGAGCCCCGTGCTGGTCTGAGCACGTCCTTGGCTTGTAAGTCTGTAATGTTGGCTTTCACATTGTCGGTGTGGGTAGGAACGTAGCAATTGAAATCACTCAGAAGCTTATTCTGGAATGTCACCTACAGGCACGGTATTATACGTGAGGAAGAAGCAGGTAGGTAAAAGGAGACCTTCGGCTAGATGTTAAACATTAAATCACTGGGAATATTGTACGTGCAGCAGGTCTGGGGAAGTCCCAGCAACTGGTGCCAGCGCTGGAGGCCACACTGGGGTGCTGGTGGCTGGGTGGTGGGTGGGGATGGGGCACGGGCAAGGACGCTGCCGCTGGAGGTCGGTGTTGGTCTGTGCGAGGCAGTGGGGGAGGTTGCTAGCTTTGAAACCGGATTTGGTGATAATTAGGTGAGCAAAAAATGTGATTTACAGTGAAAATGATGATTGCATCAATCTTAAGCAAATTAAATACACATCTTTTCTGAAGACTCTTCGGGGAAAATGGTTTTCCCTCTGCTTCCTCTAGAAATGAATAATCACTATTGCCATCTGGAAAATATTATTGTGGTGACTTTTCTAATACGGTTTCCAATTCCTGTGCTTATTTGCCACCTTTGTGCTGATTGTACGTAGATCGCTGTGACTCAGACACATCTTTTATAGGCCAGCCTGTCTGGGTTATCAAAGTTAGGAAGCAAGGAGGTATTGCCTGACTGGCACTCGTGCTTCTCTCTGCTGATGTAGTTTTAAAGAGCATTTTTCTATCATTGTTTCCCCATTCTGAACATGCAAATCTTAATTTTTAATTGGTAAAGTTTTCTTTTAATATTGAGATAAATATTACTGTCACTTTGCAGGGTCTTTGCCTTTAATCTGTTGTTAATATGGGGAGTGTTAGAGACAGGGAAGCTGCGATTGTACAAAGTTTTATTACACTGAAATGTTAGAATATTTACAGTGTTAAAGAAACCTGACAAAATTGTTGGCAAAACAAAACCGTGATTTCCCTGTCTACACAAATTGCACTTACGTGACTGGTCAAGGTCTATATATCACAGTGAGGTATTTTCTTATTGAAATAAATGCACTAATACAATAATTGTACATGATAATTTTATGTCAGTTTAATGGCAGAGTCACCTGGGATATGTATTTGTCCACCTTTTTAAAGGTATAAAAATGTATAAAATGCTTTGGAAATAATACTATTGCATAACTTTGTAGTGGCTTGATATCAATGGGAAGGATACAATCGCATTGCTTATCAGAGGAAACTAATTTAGGTGGTTAATTTAGGGAGTTAATCTTCCTAGTCTCTTGGTGTAAGAAGGGAAGAAAGAGATCCCTGCATTTTGCAGCTCCCTGGAGGAGCCTAACTGCAGGGCTGAGATTTGGCCCAAGGAAGAGCTTGTCTCTTCCACTCACTTAAGAAGAAGGTCTGGGACATAAACCAGGTAAGTTAGGTGAACAATGGACCTATAGGTCATTTTAGTAATGACCACAACAGAACTGCAAAGTAGTTGCAATCTGCAGACTTGCCTGGTAATTTGTGTAAAATGATGGGTAATGCAGGGCAAGACTAAAGAATGTCACTGCTATCGACTGTAACTGCCGTGCACAAATAATCTTCTTAGCAGAGAGGCTGGGAGTTTATTCTGCTCTACCTTCAGCAGGCTTTTTTCTCTAGACTGGGGCAAAAGTCACAGCCTGGTGTTTATTATGTGTACAGCTTTATAACTTTATTTTCTTTATTTTCTTTAGCCTTAATTTCAGTCTACTAACATAGAGTCCCCACTGATTTCTGTAAACATCTATCAGGACTAAGAGATACTCCTGACCGTCTCACAAGAACTGCATTTCTTCAGTATTTCCTTTTAGTTGTTAATTTTAACAGTGCAGGTTTCTGTGGAGAAGAATAGTGATTTATTACTTTATTTTTAAAAAAACTTTTATTCTTTGTGTTCCTGGCAGCAGATGAGCTACTTTTAGGGGGTCTGGAGAATATGAGCAAGACTGGATTCTACAGTCGTTAACACCTCCAGCCAAAACATAAATCAAACAAGGTTTACAACCTCTGGCTTGAACGTTCGTGTCACCATTTGCCAACGTCACAATTACTGATTTGGCAATTTTGCTTTTACAGAATGGACTTTGATGATGAAGACGGGGAGGGGCCCAGCAAATTTTCAAGGTGAGCCTTTACGAGGGGTTGGCCAAGTCACTGACTTCTTTCAGTGGAGAAAGACGACTGTCTCACTACTTGTGTTTTAAAGCCAACACAAATGTGGTTGAAGAACTTGCCAACAAATTGACCTAAATTCTATTTACTAGTTTTTTATCAGCTTCCTCTGCAAATTAGGCGTCCTGGCAGAAATCTGCCTAATGTAGTTATTGGCTTACAAAACTGACTGAGTGTCATAATTTTGCTCTGCAGCTATGTCAAATGAGAAAACTTGTGATTTTCAGCTTATTATTTCAACTGCTGTAGATGAACTTTGGTTATTTGACATCGCTGAAGTTGTCTCTCTGCCACTGAAAATGAATTTTATTTTGAATCTGTTTCAGATGTTAACTGCTTGTTAAGACAATATGACAGATCCTAGAGGTGTGGATTGTTTTTTTTAAGATTAAAGTTCATTATGTACTGTTAGGTGTAACTGAATAGTAAAAATTGCCAAAATAAACATTAATTATCATGGAATATTCTAGGCTAGAAATACAAACAAACATTACAGCATCATTGCCATTTTTCCACTTTTCCTTTTTTTCTGGTCACACTTCATTTTTTCATTAGAAGCCACGCAGCTGCAGAGAGTGGTAGATAGGACAGATAACTGTTGATTATCCAAACTCTAACTGCAGCTCTATAGCAGCCACTGTAGGGTTTTAACATGATCCTCCGAGTCAGTCTGGAAGATAAGTATGCTGAAGATGTGTCCTAACACCACATGGTAATTTACTGGACCAGACCAGCAGCACCGCTGTTTAGGTGATGTCATTTACAGCAAGGATATTCCAGTCTCTGGTGATCTGAGGGCTAGAAGAGAGAAGTAATGTTTGCTAGAAGATACACATTAAGGGAACAAGATTTGTGATGAATGTGACTGGATTTGTTCCTGCATAAGCATCAGGGTTTCTAGGCACAGTGGTGCACGTGTGGTGGTCTGTCTCCAGCCTGGTTTCAGCCTTCCAAAGTTTGGTGGTGGGGAGAGCTGATGGTTTCATTATTTTTATTGGAGAGGTATGCCATGTTCAGACTAAGTTGCTTTTTAGAGGTCAGATCAAAATCTGATATGTAAATCTTAAATACTGTAAAAAACCCAGATTATTCTGCTTTTAGGGAGTACAGAAAAACAGTGCAGAGGTGCCCAGGGCCACGTTCAGACATCCTCTACTAGTTGTGCCCTCCTTTTAGGACTGTTCCCTTCTCCAAATTGCTCACATGACTGATGCCTAGCTTGTCTCAGTCAAAATTAATTTGATTGGCAAAGAATTGCTGTTTAAATGTTTAAGCTAACCCAGCTGGCTTTGACTGAAGTGCCTGAAGAAGCGTGCACACAGAGAGGTCAGCTGGGGTCTTGTAAGGGACAAAAGAGTAGTTGGAGGCAAAAACATCTTCAGCCCAGCCAACCAAGCAAGGATGAGTAGACAAGCCCCAAGCTAGTGGAGCACAGGAGGTAGTGGTGTTAGTACCGTACTTCATGTGAGTTAAGACATCTTGCTTCTCGGGGACTTCCAAGCCAGCTCAGGTATCTCTGCATGGCATCTCATCGTCACGTGGAGGCGTATGCATGGACTTCTCACATGGTGGCATGTGGCCATTCCTCATTGAATCTGTCTATTTGTTTAAAATTTTTTGGACTAAGTCTGTTCTCTGGGCAGTGTCAAGTGGAATAAAGTGGTGTTTGCACTTGAATGTTCTGAAGGTGTTGGTGTTAAACACAACGTAGAAAGAAATACAGCTCAGGTCCCGCTTAAGTTCTCAGAGTTGGAATCAGTCTTATTGAGGAAGGAAAATATGAAGCCTCATCGAGGATGTTGGGGTACTTAAAATTAGTTTTAATTCATTTCAGAAGAGAAAAAAAAAGAGGAAAAAGTTAATTATTAGGTTTGTAGAAGAAAAAAAGATGCTTAATTATGCTGCATTACCTTGTTAGCTAATACATGAAAGCTTTGTAGCTTCATAAGCTCTCTGCTGTAATAAATTATATCATTTAGGAAAAGCTAATTCTAATAGAAAATATCACTTGACTATTCTTGAGCAGTAATAATCTTCAATTCTAGAAAAGCCATTAACCTTATTTTTGAAAACCTACAAGCATTTTAGTTTCTCCAGAAGTATAACCTTTTTTTAAAAAATATGTCTTTTTGTAACTATTCTAGGAAAATCTAATTTTAAAGGATTAGTATGGTTTTAGGAAAGGAAAAGGAGGAGAAGCATGTCATTTTTTGGTAAAATGTCACATTGCTGCCTGTCTCTGGGACAGCACCTCAGAAACAGTGAAGCTTTAATCCCAGGAGGCAAAAGTCCCATTGATGGGGATTTCCTCCATAGAGCTGCTGCCAACACACGGCACCTGCCTGTGTGGGCATCTGGTTTCTGGCGGTTCGGGTAGGAATGAGGTACCTGTGTACTTCTAGGGATTTAAGCCAGTTTTAATTTCACTTCTATTTACCCCTGACTTTTGCTAGGCTTTCCAACAGCCAGTGAAGCCTGTACCCGCTAGAGCTTTTTTCCTGAAGGCGTTCTTAAATGATGCATTGCACTTACGCGCATTGTCTCTGCCCTCCCGTGTTATCTGTGGTCCATCAGTGCCCTCTGCTGAATGGAGTGGGTTGTGGTTGCAATCTGGAAAAGTTACAGCTCTTTCACTTCCAACACAGCAATGAATATTTCATGGGCTGCTGTCGATAAAAGCTCAGTGGTGTTCTCTGTAATGGTGCTGATTGTTAAGTTTCCCAGGCAATGAGTGTATGTCAAAGTGTTTGCATAAATCCACTGAAACCTGTCTCCAACTTTTTAAAATACACAAACGGAGCTTTTTGAATCAGCATGGCTTGGAAGTTTCATCAGACCCTATGTTTTCTTTGCTTTATCATTCTCATGCCCTCATTTCTCTTGCTGCTGGTAATAGTTTGCAGTTGTGAACCTCTCTGCGTTCTGCTGTGTGTTGACTGTCATGAAATCTATAACCCCTGTGGATTTACTTACTGTCTTTTGTTTCTAGGTATGATGGTGATCAAATCTCTGGTGATAAGGAAAAATTCGCAAGGTAGGCGTGTTCCGTCGAGCTCTTCTGCTGAGAGAAAAGAGGGGGATGTTCGTGCCCAGAGAGTCTCAGTACGTGTCCCTTAGCTTAGAGAGCTGGTTAACGTGTTTCTAGGTGGGACGATGATCAAAGTACTGCTGACACAGAAAGGATGGCCAGGTAGGAAAAAGGAAAATCAAATATGAATTTATTTTTGATCTGACTGATCGAAAGTCAGGAGAGTTGGCTGATCCAAAAAGGCTTGAAATCGGAAATAATGACCCTGGACCTCAGTAGGTTTGGATCAGCTCCTGCAGTCTACTAAAACTTAGCGTCCCTCCAAAATCTCCATATAAAAACAAAGTTAGAAATGACAGAATTATAATATCATTCTGTATATATGTTTATGAATGCCAGGGTTCCTAAGGCAGGCACTTTTGGGAGAGGAGCACAGCCCCTCTTTTGCTTTTAAGGGTTTAAACTTGAACTTGTTTCAGGGGTTTATTTGTTTGAATGTTTTCATGGCCAGTTGATTAATATACTATTACTTTTTAGCTTTTATGATCATAAATTAAATAAGACTGTTGAATATTCTTCTCTTTCTCCTCAAGAAGTTTTGCAGTCTCTTTGTTTACTCTTTATAATGGTTATTTTCAATGTTAAGGAATATTAAATTACTTCAGTGGCAGACAATGTAATATGTATTTATAAATGTAAAATGTATGTTGAATATGTGTTCATTGTGTCTCTCTCTTGATCACCATTTCTGTGAAAATGCTGAACTTGGAGCAAGCTTTCACTATGTAAAATGCATTTTTCATCCCCTTGTCTGTATTTTTTTGCATATATGTGCTGACATGTACACACATGTGTCCTTCCTTACATGTACGGTGTGGCACGAGCTGTTGTGTTTATGTGTGTGCATAGGATCCGACTCCCACGGGCACTGTTCTCCCCTACGTCTGCGCAGACCCACGCAAAGGCAGTTTATCAGCCATTTGGAATGGAGAGGTTCACTATTACAGTGTTAAGTAGAGAGTTGTAGCTCATGACCTTAACCAAGGGACTGAGCGTAATCTCCTGAAGGACCACTGGCTGTCATTGCAGAGACCCATGGCTGGATTTCCTGAATACCTGATAGTAAGCATAGGCATCAGTAGGAATAATAATGGCATGGAGCCTTCACAAGGGATGTTTCTGGAGACACCACCTCGTGCCTGTAGCACCTGTATGTGCAGGTACAGGATACACGTTGTAACGCAGGGCAAGCCCGTGCATCCCTCTCTTTCAGGAAGGAGTATACTACAGCTTGGATTCTTCCCTGCATTTTAAGAGAAGGCTCCATTACTTAAAGTAGCCAAAAAATGTGCCAAGCCTAGCTATGTTACCGAACTGGTCAGTGCTGGTGGACTCTCCAAGTGATCACCTTTCACACCTTGCTGGGTCAGCCAGCGATCCCACAAGACAATGCCATGCACAGCTCATTGAAATCAGTGGAGGATGCTGCTTCGCCACCTGAAGCACCAGGTACCTGTCGTGTACTTGTATTTAGCTGCCACCTGACAGGTACAGTATGGGAAAAATAAGTGCTAGGCACTGAAGTGTTCTAGGTCCATTTGGACCATTTCAGATGTATATGTTGGTGTAATTCTTTAATAGTAATCAAGTAATGGTGATTTACAGTGATTTACGGGGAAGACTGAGCTCCCAGATCTTCAGCTCTGAAAGATTTTGGTGACTGTCCATTTTGAGAATCCTCAGTTTTGACTCACCACCTCAATCGTATGTTTGCTATAAAGGACGAGAACATTGGAGCTCAGCCCAAAGTGGGGCAGCATCAAGTACAGTCATTATTTCCCTGCTGTTAGATTGTTCTCAGACATAAATTCTGATCTATGTTTGACAAGCCAGATGTTTACTTGCTGGGTTTTGTACTCATTTATTTACTGGGGCTTTTTGTGTATGCAGTGTTATACCATATCTGTTCCTCGTCCTGCAGTCTGATCAGGTGTAAAGTGTCTCCCTGCCAGGGATGCAAGATGTTCCACACAACGTTACAGGACTGGAGATCAGTGTTGTCATTGAGTGGGTTTTTCTGTAAGTCTGACTGGAAGCTGCGAGATGCATCACAGCAGATATGGGAGTTTGGCTGGAGTTGTCAGTTGTCAGTTCCTCACATCTTTCTACTTCTTTTGTTTTGGTCTTTAAACCAAAGGAGATTAAACTGGTTAAGAGATTAAAGTGAGAAGCCAATAACTAGAAATATGGCCTCTTTTCACAGCTATGGGCACATCATATTTATCCTTCTGTGGCCTGGATTTTCCCTCTATAAACTGAGGGATAACAGTGCTTAGCTTTGTAGAGCGCTTTGCTCTCCTGGAGTGAAAACAGCAAAACGAGTGGGAAGCGCTACAAGTTCTTACACTGATCATGTCTGCTTTTCTGTTGGTTTGGTGTTTCTTTAAATGTTCAGGGAGAATCATAGTGAAATTGAGAGACGCAGGAGAAATAAGATGACACAGTACATCACCGAGCTGTCCGATATGGTACCCACTTGTAGCGCCTTGGCTCGTAAGCCTGACAAGCTGACAATTCTTCGGATGGCCGTTTCACACATGAAATCAATGAGGGGCACTGGAAACAAATCTACTGATGGAGCTTACAAGCCTTCATTTCTTACAGAACAGGTAGATTGGGGTTTTTTTGTAAATGTCTGTTTTCTCTGGTTTGTGCTTTTAAATAATGTGAGAAACGCTGAGAGGAGTAGAGTCCCAGCTCAGTCCTTCACTGTTGTGTAGTAACCGATACAAGCTATGTATCCAAGATGTGAATACAGTCAATTTTTTGTGACTGTTTTGGTTTGCTCTTAGCTGTATGACAGATCCCTCTCTCTGAAGAAACAAAGTGGATGCTCTTATCATTGAGGCCCATCCATCTGAAAAGCAAGTCACTTGCTTTCTCTCATCATTGGAAAGGAATTTTCACCTCTAGAACTGGGTTCTTCCCATCCTAACAATGATTCTCTAAAATAGGTAAAAACAAGTCTGGAAAGAACTGCTTCTCCCTCCTGGGTTTAGAAGAAGGTTAAAAACGTTGTTTAGTCTTAATGCCTAAGTTCCCAGCAGCTGAACTGGGCAGAGATGAATCCCATCTGTACTGGCTGAGGTACTTCTTTGGTTACATTCCTGATGGAAGAAGGAAGGTGCACCCAGTGCTTGAAGGAAACTGTGTTTAACTGAGTGCCCTGGAAACTTCTACCACCTTCACCATTTTTGAAGTCCTGTGGGTGTAATGTGCATTTTTGTGGTCTGAACGATTTAAGCACTTACACATGTAAGTTATGGCTAGAGGCAATGCTTCTTTCTATTAGAGAAACAGCAGCTGCTGCTGACCTCTCAGGGTTCACATCTACTTATTCTGGCTTTCCTGGAGGGACTGTGCTGTTCAGCTGGTCATGGGTAGGACACCCCAGTCACTCCTCGTTGCAACTTCAGGGAATTTTTTTTTAATGTTATAGAGTGACAGAGTTTATCTTCATTTTTGTTAATAATATGTGCGAAACAGGTTCCATTAACCCCTGTATAGTGCAGCCAGCTATGCAGTCAGGTGTTTTTATTTACTCGATGGTTCAGAATTGATGTGCTTTCTCTACAATAGCACAGCAGAAGTTGGCAGCCTGTTAAGTATTTCTTGAGATGAGTTATCCATTTCTCCAGTAGGATTTGCCAGATTTTGATCCTCACCTTATCAGCTAATATCAGCTTGTTTCCCAGGATTTGGAGTGGTAGTTGTCGTTCTTTCCTGAGAGAGGTTTTCAAGCTCTGTTAAGCAAAGGTAGTGTTTCTGTGTGATGCATATGGGCTGCTGTTTGCATGTGCAATTCAAGGTATTGGGTATCTAAACTCAGTGTCTGAAGTCGAGGGACAGAAGTACCTTGCTTTAAAGGCCTGTGGTCCCCCTTCCAGTCCTCAGGTGAGGTCAGTGTAATGGATGCTGAACCTCTGGCAGATGCATGGGCATCTCAGGACAGAAATGCCCTGGATGATGAGCAAGGGACCATGTAAAGGAAAGGCCAAAAGCCAGGGGTGTTCCAGACCCTTTGGATCTCTGAGGCTTTGTATTCACAGGTTAGAAAAAAAAAAGCAAGAAGTGGTACAGCTTTCTTGTGTAGTGGCTTGGGGCCCCTCATGTCAGGGGAGGCTGGGGATTGCTCTCCTTATTCCCATTACACTTTCTGCCTTTTATCCAGTGACTGTTTAATTTACAAACAGAGCTCATCCTGAAAGAAAAAAACAAAACAAAACAAAACGAACAACCAAACAGCAAACCAGAAAGACTTGTTGGTTTCTTTCCAACTGAATTATTCAAGACATTTAATTAAGGGATGAGTTTGCCCTATGAGTTATAGCTGTTCATTTCCTCTGTTTGTACTCTGAAATGACTTTTTATTTTTTTAATGGTAGATGCCTATCACACAATATGTAGTGAGTTTTAGTTACTTAATTTTCCTAAAGAACATTGAGATCACCAGATGAAAGGCAATAAAAGAAAACAAAGTAATGTTTGTTATTAAGATCAGCAATTTATGGCTTGCTGCAAGTTTGGTTGTGTTTTTACATCAATACTGCAGTGAAAATTTCTGCCTAGGTTGTGATCTGCTACTGAGATCTCACGAAAACAATATTCTTTGGCAGTGACAGATGTGTTATTTAATTCCCTTTTCTTGCTGGCTTTCTAATCAAATCCTTTCTTTGGAAGGAACTGAAACATCTTATCCTGGAGGCTGCGGATGGGTTCCTGTTTGTAGTTGCAGCTGAGACGGGAAGAGTGATCTATGTATCAGACTCTGTGACTCCTGTGCTGAACCAGCCACAGTCTGAATGGTTTGGCAGCACTTTGTACGAACAGGTTCATCCAGACGACGTGGAGAAGCTGCGAGAGCAACTCTGTACATCCGAAAACTCTATGACAGGTCAGATATGTCTGATGTATGGTTCCCTGCAGTTTTTCTGACATTCAAAATGCCTGGCTTAGAAATCTGGTAAAAATGAAATTCAGTAAGATTAAAATGCATTTTTCTTGCAGGCAGTGCATTAATATAAATATTCTTTTGCCTGACTCCATGTTGCTTTCTATTTCTTTGACTTCAGTCAGACCACCTTCATGTAGCTCTGCATTCAAACTTCTGCCTTGGTTAGGTTTGGAATCTGGGTTGTTTTGAGGCTGGCTCTGGAAATCCAGATTGTTTGCCTTTCATCCCCAGTGAACTTGTGACTGCTTGACAAATGTGTTTCTTTCGGGCAGCTTTTATTTTGAAAGGCAAAAAACATACTTTAGACTTTTCCATTTTCAAGTTCCTTGCAGATTGCTAACAGGAATCCTGGGGAAAAAAAACACAGTGTTTGGCAGCTGAAAATTTAGTGGATTTTAAACAGAAGACTTGCTTCTGTAGCAGTGGTGTGAGTTGACTACCTATCGTTTTGCACATAAAACTAAACCATATTCATATCTTCATTAAAACTCTGGTTTTTACACTTATTCATGCTCAAGACTGCCAATAGGAAAGTACCCTTTTTCTTTAATAGGATGCACGTATGTTAGAGCTCTGAGAATGAGCTAAATCCTCTTTTAACTCAAACTTGGAAAGGAGGAAGCCCAACTTTTCTTTTTATTCTTCCACATAGTATGTTTATAGCTAAAAGAA
Source organism: Jacana jacana (assembly GCA_013400555.1). Taxonomy (NCBI): domain Eukaryota; kingdom Metazoa; phylum Chordata; class Aves; order Charadriiformes; family Jacanidae; genus Jacana; species Jacana jacana. Next base: position 355,094 of record VZTM01037610.1, read on the forward strand.
AAAAGCTAAGGGAAAAAACCAAAAGTCATGATCCATGCAAAAGCCACATAATTTCTCCTTGCTTTAATAATTGAGAATTCTGACCTGGTTTGCTGGAAATTTTGGGGTATTTCATAACTCAAAGGACAGTGATCCAATTTTCAGTGAACCTGCACACTGTTTACAGCTTCCATCTCAAAACAGTGCCAAATTCATGATTTCCTGTGGTTTGAATGTGATGTGGTTTTGGCAGAGCTTTCACGTATTCAAATTGGAAACTCAAAGCAAAATTCTGTGGTGAAAATCCAGATGGATGGAAACCAAGTGAACAGTTAGGGGAACCTGTGCAGAGCAAAACAGCTGAGTTTCATACCACGAGACTTGCAAAAGAGCACAACCTCTGTTTTTATTATGTAGCATGTAGTACGTTTTAACACGTGTACCATCTTCCTCCAAGAAGCAATTACTCCAGAGCCTCAGTGAACAGTTGGGTTTTGACTTCCAAAAGTCCTCACTTACACGGCTTAACTTGCTCAAACTAGAGCAGGATTAGACAAACACAGAGCATTTCTGAAAACCCAGAGCTGTATTTTTTCCAGTTTTAACTATGTGCTTTTCTATTACACTGAATTCATCTGTAGCCAGTGGAAAGAGAACTTCAAATAATAGTATTTATAGGCCTAAATCTTTTTCCTGCCTGAGTCCTTTGGAGTTGTCAGTCTGACACAGAAAGCCTGTAATTCTGCTGTACGTGGTCAGCTGAACATTTTTTTCTCAGTGTGAGGAAACCATCAGCCTGTTTAGACCCATCGTAGCCTGCTTAGCACTACTTAAGGTGCAGAGGCAGGCTGGGTATAGAAAGGTGCTTTTTGGAGCCTGGAGGGTGTGCATAGTTACAACTGTTCCAAGCAACTCTAGGAACATTGGTCCTAGCTCTATGGGGCACGTGATGTGAGTTTCCTGTACAGTGTTCTCGTGCAGTGCAGTTGTTTTGGCCGGTTGAACATCTCATGAGCCATAAACACAATCATCAGTGTTTCTGCACCAAGCATGGCTATATAGTTGTATGTGCACCATCTTGCAGAAGGTCATTGTAGAACAGATTTTTAAGGTGTCTGCATGTTTCTGGCTTTTTAAATAAAATTAGTGTAAAGTGATTGACACCATAATGTAGTCCTGCTTTTTAAGTGGTTTTGTTTCAAAAGACGTGACTAGTGAAGTACATTTAGTTGGTATAGTTGTAGTTTTGTCAGCCCGTGGAACATATGGATAAATGGAAAGCTTGAGATTGTTATACTAAACTTGCATTTCCTTGACCCTGTAAGAATCATAGAATCGGATAGGTTGGAAGAGACCCTTGGGATCATCGAGTCCAACCATCAGCCCTACTCTACAAGTTCTCCCCTACACCGTATCCCTCAACACCACATCTAATCTACTCTTAAACACAGTCAGGGATGGTGACTCCATCACCTCCCTGGGCAGCTGATTCCACTTAAATAAGAGAAGCAGTCTTCTGTAAGGACCAGCATCAAATTGCTTATAAAGAGTGTGCAGCAGGACTGTAGCAGCACCGCCCTTGCTCCTTTGAGATACCTTTCTGGGAGCAAGGTGATTCTGGAGTCCGTTCAACCACTTCACTTTCCTTCCTATAACACAAGCCATATTGAGAATAGCAGCTTTGTAACAGGTAGGAATAAAACGAGTATTGCAGTGAACAGAAATAGGGAGCGCCTTTAGTGATGTTTTTCAACAAGTCAAGTAGGCAAATGCACTTCCTTTAAGTCCGTGTTTATCAAATGGTTTGAGCAGCCCCCAAGTCTCTCTTGGCTTTCCAGAGTTAAGTTCCATGCAGAACGAGGGCAATGCAGAGCTTGAAAGAGATGCAAACCGCAAACCAGCTGTGTTGGACATTTTTCCTGTTCCAAGTGAAGTTCACTGCAGGCAGCAGGAAAATCCTCATCTGTTAGTGACTTCTGGCTGTTGAGCACAGGCTCTGCTTGGGGAAAAGAAGAGATTTGCAAGTGAAAGTGTAATGATATGTATGACTTTCTCATCTTATCAGGGTCCATTTTCTCCACCCTAGAGCTTCCTCCTTCAGCTCTTGAACTGAAGAAGCAACGAATGCATCTCGACAAAGGAGGAACTTCATTTGCCTTGCATGAGATCAAAGCAATGTCCTTTGGTTATATGTGTTTGTCCTGTTGCAAGCGCTGATCATTAGCGCTGCATCGCTGGGGTTTTCCCAGCACCTTGTAGCCATCCTGCTTCCCAGAGAAGCTGCTCCAGACCCCAAGGACTTGGGAGGCTGCCGCTGCCAAAGGGGGGCCAGTAGAGAAAGCAAGCTCCCTCTCACATTTCTGCCCCCAGGAATAAGACTGGGGCTGTGGTTGCATGAGTGTGTCTTTGGCAGTGGCCCCAGCTTATGCAATCCTCACCTCATCTCACCCTCTCTCCTTTGGCATTTATGTGGTACTACAATGAGTCACATCAAGGGGGCTGACCCAGCTGAAAGCTAAGCTAAGCAAAAGAATCTTGTTTTTTGTAGAGGCAACTCTTGGGCCCACCTTATCGTAGGGTTGCTTGAACATCCTGCTTGGTGTGCTAACATCAAGGAGAAGCAGCGAGTGAATAGTTATGGGTAAAGAGAGGTCAGAACTTCAGGAGTAGTAAAAGCATATGCCAAATTGAAGTGGCTGTTTAACTACAGCCTAAACCGAGAAATGTGTTTGGGGATTTAATTGCTTGCTGTATTTTTAACTCTCAGGATCTGGGGAAGGATGGATAGTTTCTATTCCATTTTATTCCCTGGAAATGGAACAATTGTCTGCTTGTTTATTGTACGTTAATTGCTAACACATTGTAGCAAGAGAAAAGCTGAACTGTGAAGTATGTGTATGGTTTGAAATGCTCTAGAAAAGACAGCAGCTGAGACTTGATGATAGCAACAAATGGTGCTCCCAGAAAGTCTTTATATGCGTTATGGGCATGATTAATCAGAACGGGGCAGATATTCAGGGTAATAATTTATTTCCCCTCTTTGTTCTTGGAAATCTGCAGATGGGAAAACAAATCACTTCAAATACGGATGAAGATCTGATCCCACAGTAGAGTCCATTAGCAAAGAGCTCTTTGCCTTTGGGATGCACCGATGAAACTTGATGCATGTTGAGTTCAGATGCAGGTTCAGAGTTGGAAGTTGTGAGGGGCTGAACAGCACATGGAATCCTAATGTGTGTGAGAACCTCTAGGCAGCTGCAGACAACAAATCTCTGATGGTGCTGAGAACAGACAAAACTTAGATTTAAGTGCCAAAACAACTGTTGAAGAATCTCTGTTACATTTACTCTCCAAAAAATGGCTGAGCCAGTATTGTAGTAGAGTGTCCTTCCCTTAAAATCTGGTGTTCCAGGATGCTTTGCCATACTGATTTCTACTAATGTAACTCTCCATAAGCAGCTCATGAAAGAACAGAATGAGCAATGTAGGTATCTCTGTATAGTTGCCTGGAAATACTCCAAGTGATTCCATGATGTGTCTGAGACACACTTGTCAAGGCTGTGTGGTCCCTGTTCCTGCAGCTGACATCTCCAATGGCACAAGTGGGAAACACCCGAGTTTAATATGTTCAGTGTTGAGCTCCAAGCAGCACATAGTAATCCAGCTGGAACATCTCCCTCCAGCCTCGCTCTCTACACCTAAGGTGAGGTGCAGGGTGCGGTGTATGGAATCCCATCCATGCACGAAACCTCCTTGAGACATTTGGGATCAAAAGGAGTCCTTGCAAACTGCTTTAGCCAAGTGGTTAGGCAGAAGAGGGGTCAGAAACTGCCAACCTGTGACTGCAAGAAAATGATGAGAACCAGAACCTCTACAGCTTTAATTTTCAAGTGGTTTAAAGATGACTAAGTCGGTTTACTTGCTAGCTGAAAAAGATTAATTGGGGTTAGTTCTGGACAGAACTTGTATGCCAAGTTTAGTCTTGGTGTGATATTTTATTGCCATATTTTATAAGCACAAAAAAAAAAGGAGAACTTTATGATGGAAATGATGACTGACTACAGCCAAAGTTGAGCTGATAGGTACCTTTTCAGATGAAAAGACTGTTGTGTGATAGTTCACCGCCGTTCATTAATATTATGAAGTATCACTCTCTGTTACACAAGCAGAGATTTGGATTGGGGGAACCTGTCTCATGGAGCCTTCAAATAGTATTTTGTCTTGCAATGATGGTTTCAGCGTGTGCATTTTTCTGGCCAACTGCAAAGCTTTCTGTTACTAAGTACAGAGTGTAGACACAGCCACAAAATCCAGATGCTGTAGAGAGAGTGAAATTGTCTGTAAAAATGAGAAAAATGGTGTTAAACTCAAAGAGGGCAGTGCCAGAGACGAGTGGAGAAGCAAAGTGAAGCTTTCCACAGCACTGGACAGGTGGGAAGTGCTTAACAAACTGTGAATGGGGATTAGGAATAACTTCTCTCCACAATACATCCTCCACTGATTTTCAGAAAGAGTGCTTTTTGTGCTGTGAGCTGTCTTAAACTGTCATGTCAATTTTCCCACTCTGATTTCTGCATGATCTTTCTTAGAAGAAAGGGAATTCTTCTCGTACACCCAGCCAACCACCGAATGCAGATATGGCTTACTCGTGATTGCTCCTTTGAACCTGACTTCAGCGAATGATTTAAGACAGACTCCAACTGATACGGACGGGAGCTGGATGAGGCTCATATTTGGCTTCATGTGTAAAATTCCCCAAAGAAATTCAAAGACTGACTTGAGGCATGACCAGAAGCACACCCAGAAACAGCAAATATAATTCTGTTATGCCTTAGATGTCATCATCACTAACAGTAAAACTCACGTCTGATGAAAAAGGAATATACTGTCAAAACATATAATTAATTGGGTGACTTCTGTACTGTATTAGAACACCGGGGAGCTTCTCCTCATCCAGTTAAAAATTGGATTAACCTATTTATTAAAAAAAAACCAAACAAATCCAAACAAATAAAAAAAGTCTGGTTTAGGTATTGGTGCCAAAAAAATGATACCAAAAATACATTGTCAAGTGGTGTCTTCACTGTGCCTTTTGAAGAAATTAAGATGCTTGTCAAAGATGGGAGCTTTTCTACCCAGAGCTCTTAATTCTCCGTGGGAAAAAAAAAAAATTAAAAATCCCTTTTATTCAGAGAACTGTGTCCTTGCTGAGACTCTCAGTAAAATAAGGAGCTGTAGTAAAGCCCCTCTGGGACTTCGTTCTCTGTCCTTTAGTTCTGAAGAGCACATTTATCAGAGGTTTATACATCAGAAAGGTACTCTGCGTGTAAAGAGCTGTTTCAGCTGACAGCATTTGATTTCTTTATTTTTCTTTACTTCTGTCTGTGAACTCTTCTAAGTACATGAACCCTAAAGAACCATCTGTCTCTGAAACGTGCCCAGCCCAGCAGCCTAGGAAGTCAGAGTACAGAGAATTAAAACCAGATCTCAGTATTTTAGATTTTAACATCGTAGCACAGGATGACTGACTTAGCGAGACCATTAGCCGCTGGGCAGGTAGGGAATGAGTTGTGTAATTTTTTGTTTATAAAGAGAGTTAATAGCTACTTGTGCTTTTTTATCCCAGGATAAAACAGTGGTTCATCATCAGCTGTTTTCACTCAATGCCCAAGAAATGAAACAACCTATACAGTGAAGACAAGCAGGCATCCAGAAACAGCACACAGCAAAGCAAGCGGGATGGGGAGGAGAGAAAGTTTCCATGTACATGATATGAGACATCCTGAAATCTTTTATGCCTCTGCAGGACTGTCTGAAACTTGACTCTTAATATTTTATGGGATTTTCCATCTACACACAAATACCCACATACCCCCCACACCCCTCACTTCAGTCTTTAGAAGGGTGGAGGCTGGAGAATGCTGTGCCAGGATTCTTGCACCTGCAATGGAAGGGAACAGAGATAGTTTTGAAAAACAAAGCTTCGAGACTGGGTTTGTCCCCTCTTTTTCGGCACATGAATTCTTGAAATGTAGTGCCACATATCGAATATATATGTGATTCATATGAACAGAGTATGTCAGGTTTCAGCTTGCTTTTGCTGTAGAAAAAGCCAATTTTGGCAACGTATCTTTTCCTATTTGAAGTGTGAAATCTTGGAAGAGATTTGGCTCGTTGTTGACAACTACCAAATCAGCATGTGATACCTGTTTTTCAGCAAAGTTATGTGGTCCCACCGGCATTGCGGAGAGTGGAGAGGATGTTCAGATGTAAGACTTTCCGTACACACCAGCCCGTTGCCTTGCCATTGTTCCAAAGTAAAAAGCTGCCCACATTTTTGTGGACTACTTGTTCTCCTAACAGGAAGGTCACAGTGCCAGCCAGAGATGGCCAGTGAACCTGGGCAGTGCCAAGCATAGAAAAGTGTGGGGTTTCAGCTTTTTATTTTTAAGCCAGTAGGGTTTTTATTTGTAGGGTGGAGGATGTTCAGCTTCTCCCATCTCCATTCTGTTTGCAAGCGTGCAGTAGATGCTTAGAAGCAGAGAAACAAGGAAACTGTGCCTGTGTGGCATCTACATCTTGTCCATCCTGACCATGTGTGCTTAGAAGCGATGCCCAAAGCCTCCGTGTCCTCGGTTTCTCCTCTGTTATCACTCGGTTTGGTCAAGCACAGTTTGCCAACTCCATGTGACAAAAGGGAAAAGCTTGGTGGGTGAGGGAGAGTCGTCCAAGTCTGTGAATGTGCTGGGCTCTCCAGAAGGAAGACAAGGAAAGTTTTAAACATTCTGTGCATTGAATTATGCATATGGGATTTCACGTTTCCTTTGCGAGTGGATTGCCCTGTTTTTCAGTTGAAGAGAATGAAACAAATCCTTCATTCATCTGTGGCCATGTGACCAGTGACTGTAGTATCATGATATTACAAGTTGAGGGTGGCTTGTTGTGTTGTTTACATGAGAAAGAGGACGTAAAGGCCTTAGAGGGCTATTCCTGCCCTTTGGCACACTAGACAATACCACTGAAATAGGAAAAACCCGGTCTGCTCTCAAAAAATAGGTACTTTCAAACGATCATATTTTTAAACGTATGGTACATTTAATCTCTCTAACTTATTCCAAGAGAATTTTGTTTTGCTTTGGTCTCTAGGGCTGTTTCTGGGGGGAAGAAAATCCCAAACGTTGGGAGAAGCCAGCTATGTATAAAACAGTTCATAAAGCAACTCCTACACAAACACAGTGCCCCAGTGGTCTCTGTGCTGCTGAGACACTCCATTTGGGTGGATAGCACTGGAAGGGAAAGTAGTGATAATAAGTTGCATTTTTTCAAAATTACTTTGGTAATTATCATGGTGGTTTAAAGAGGTCAGTACGTGTTTTTACCAAAATAAGGAAGCAGTTTTAGCCTAGTATTACGAGACAGACTTATTACACCTGATTAGCATTAGGGAATGCTTTTAGGGTGGATTTTCAGGTGTTCGGGCATGCATGCGCGAGTGGGTTCTGCGGTTGTTATTTCTCTTCAGTCTTCACCCTGAGTTTCTCACTTGGAAACTGCCGCCTACTTAGGTCTGTTATCACAGATGTTTGACTGGATCATTTTCAGTTGCTGGGTTTCAAGGGTGGTGGGGTTTTTCAATGTTCAATATTTATTCAACTTGCTCTGTTTTGTTAAACATGATGAAATATATGGAGTTAGTGATATTTCCCGCTCCCCCCTCTCCCCTTTTGAAAAATACTAGGGTTTCACAAATAGCTGACCAACTAGTTTGGTTTAATACATTGCTAGTAAAGCAGTCGGAGCAGGCCCCTTGGAGCCCTTTGGCACTCGCCCTGCTTGGAACCCTCTGTAAATCTCAGGTGCTTCACTGCTTTGATGGGAACTCCACAGGTGCTGGGAGGGTGCAAGAGTAGCCTTAACATCTTTGGCTTTTTAAAGGAAAGGTTTTCCTTTAGCCTAATTTGAATGTTGCGTCATCTTAATGAAGTTAATACAATGCACTAAAATATTTTGTTATGTGATGAGTTGTAGCAACAGGCTAGGGAGGCAGAGGGAGTAGTGGTACCTGGGGGTGATAGTATTCCACCCAAGTGTCTGCTTGTTCAAAAAGGGGAATAATTGACTTATCCCATGCTGCTGTCATCTGTCTTTCCTTAGCTGAAGCTCTCCTATTTTCATGATAGTAATGTGAGACGTAGCACGGCCCACTATCAGTGTTCTGTGGTTTGATCTGTTTTACTGTAATACCTGAGATCTGAACTTATGCCATCAAATATCCTTTTTTTGTTGTTTTCATAGTATGGAGAATTTTTCACATGATTTGTAAGTGTCTTGAGTCTTCAAAAAGAGAGTAAGAACATATCATGATATTTTGCACCACAAACTGTGTTTTAATGGAACTAAAGGAGTAACCTATAAAAGCAACCGGACAGCATCCTTGAGCCTCTTGTTCTTGTTCTCTTCCCTCTCTCTCCCTCCTCATGTGTTTAAATTTAATTCTGTCCCCAGCAAAATATCTCACAAAGTCATCTTGCACTCATTATTTATTTCCTCTTGCGGACTATTCCATGGTGTGTCACCGGTTCATATGGAACAGACCACAGCCAGATTTCAGAACCAGACGATACTAGTATTTACTAATAAAACATATATCCCAGATATTTGAGTCTGATAATGAAGTACAACTAATAAAGGATGCCAGGAGCTGAAGCTTTTTTGGCAGAAGTTTTTTTCAGTAAAGCTTCCTGCTGAGAATTCGAGTGAAACAAATAGGTTAGTTTAGAAGCTACTTACAACCTTTATGTATTGATTTATTATGCAGCTGTGAACAGTAAAAAATAAATTACATATTGCAGAGTTAGTTTGGATAGCTGTCCTGTCATGGGAGTCTATGCTGATGGTGCTTTGGATTAACTATTTCTGGGGTTTTCTATCCTTTTTCTAGCTACAGAAAGTCTACTCTGTCTTTTGAGGAGCTCCTTGTATCTTGGATCACTGACAGGCCTTAGTATGATAATTTTCTCCAGCTCAGGCTTTCCTTCAAATACATCTGATAATTGTAAGAGAAGTGCTGCCTCAACTGTCCAGCTCATGGAACCCTTGGCAATATTTATCATAATATCATGAGCTTGGTAATATTTATTTGTTTAGTGACTGAGCTTGAAGGTAGCTGCGGAGATCAGAATGTGGCTGTGTCAGAACTTACACAAACTTATACCAAGGTAAAGCTTCTGCTGCTAAAGCTTAAATGGACACAGCAGAGATGAAAAAAAGAAAGGATCATCATCCCACTTTTTAGATAGGGAACTGGAAATGGAAATAGATACCCTTGTAGTTATGTCTAGGAAGAGCTTGGACATCTGTATGGGCTTCTATAAGCTATTTTCTTCAGTATGCTGAATGTTTCCTATACCTAAGATAACCATTGTTGAGTTCAAAATACATTTAGCTCTTAAAATGTTTTGTGGGGTTTTTTTTGTTTTTTTTTCTGTTATAACATAATTTCCAACATATGCTTTGAATTATTTGCTTGGGTTTTTATGTCCAGTTTTTCCAAGTCCATCAGCGGAGAGACTTGCATGTGATCTGTAACACTATCCCTTCAGATAGTCCCTTAAAATTAACTCAATACCAAGGCTCAAAAGCCCACATAGTTTCCTTTTTAATTTAATTAAAATGAGGCATATTTGCCCAAAACTGTGGAAAATTACATGATGCAGACTGGTTAGTCAAACATGAAGGCAGGCACAGCAGAGACCTCTTGGCCTCATGAGCTTTTATAAGAACAAGTTGTATTAAGCAAACAGCTGTGTAATGTGAGGGGTTTCTTACTGAAAAACAAGAAGGGGTGAGAATGCTTTTCAATTCCCCATTTGTGGGTCAGTGTCTCCAGATAGTAGTGGACAGAGAGGTATTTAAAAATAGCTACATTTCAATTGCATGACTGCTTTTTTTTCTCTTTTATTTTTTAACTTTGCTGTTGATTGGTTCAACTCCTCATTCTATTGTAAGAATGTCATAACTTGACTCTACTGCTTATACAACGCCTTTTGCAATTAGATGATGTAAACCTTAACATATTTAGAGAGATTCAAATAGTCCCCCTGAGAAGCTAGGCTAGTGAGAGAGCGAGCTTTGATGGTTTATAAATATAAGTGGAACATCAACCATCGTTACAGGATAGGTAGTTCAGGAATTTTTTCATGAGTGCAGAGGGAAAAATGAGCAATAGAGAGCATGTCCTGCTTCTAAGTGGCATCGTGAAAGAAATTTCAAATTTCTTTTCCTTATTTGGGCTAATTTGCTTCGGCTGCTATACTGTTACATCAAGAGGTTATCACTGGATATGAAGAAAGATAAATCAGCCTCTCAGTTTATAGTCTTCTTTTGGAAGCATAACATGTTTATTTCTCATTTAAGCTGATTATGCCTTGATAAGCATATAGTTGTCATGAGGTTTTTATGGACTTCTCTGAGAATCACTGTGGATTATATTATTGAGAATTTTTATCTACAACTACAGTGTGCTGAGAAATTCATTGCTTATGTGAGCTTGGAAACTGTTCGTAGCTTCACCTCTGCTGCTGGCTGACTGCAGGCAAGAGAAATGGTTCCTTTGGGCTTCAGTGCCCTCATTTTTAAAACAGGAGTAAAGGTGTGGATCTCCTTTGAAAGCTGCCTTGATGTCTGCCAACAAAATGTACGTGCTTGGAGGCAGTTATTTATTTTGTCTACTGATGTGTTTGTTTATCAGTGTATTGGCAATGCCTTCTAATGTGGTGGTAAGGGCAGCAGGGTAGGAACCTGCCACACAGTAAGACAGGGTCACAAGAGCAGAGAAGCCCCAGCCCATGGGAGCTAAACCAGTCTCACAGTGTTTGGGGGTGGAAGGCACTGCCAGCTTTGGAGCAAGAGGGACTGCATTTTATCCCTGCCATCCTGCAGACTTCTTGGTGATGTGTGTGCAGTATAATGACAGCTGAGAAGTCCTGGCTGGTCCCTGATGTTGTTCCAAGGCTGACTAATTTTACAGTTGTAGTATATTCTCAAGGGATATTGGTATACTAGTGCCCCATGGTTTTGTTCTTCTGGAGAAGTTGTAGATTTAGATTAGATATTAGGAAGAAATTCTTTACTCTGAGCGTGGTGAGGCACTGGAACAGGTTGCCCAGAGAAGCTGTAGATGCCCCAACCCTTGAAGGTGTTCAAGGCCAGGTTGGATGGGGCTTTGAGCTATGGCAGTTGCTGCCAGTCTCACCAACCCCACAGTAGATTGATACCTTCTCAGTTGTAGGGCAGGCACTTAGGCATTCAGGAAAGGGACTGTGTACTCTAACACGTGGGTGTACGTGGTAGATTTGTCTGCGCTTTTATGAATATTCCCTTAATGTAAATAACAAAACCCAGAATGCTGAGAGCAGAGCTGCGTAACCATGACTTTTTTTTTTTTTTAATAAAGATAATGTTTTGGTTTATATTGCAAGCTGCCTCTGGTTTATATAAACATGGGTTCCTGGAAGGGAGAGGCTTCATATACTGTGTTTGCATTTCAGTTTTGATTCTTAATGTGTTCTTAGATCATCTGTAATTTTTTTTTATATTGGGTTCCATAGGGCGGATGTATATTTATTAAACTTAATAGAGTTTAAAACACTTGCTGAGCTGCATTAAGCATGTTCTACAATTGTATCCCTTACAACTGTAAGGGTATATGTTTTTAAAGATTTTTATTTTCTTTTAATTGTTGAGTTAATGCAGAATAATTGCTTTGTTCTGGCATAAGCTTGTCAAGAGTAATTTAATATAAATTGATCAAATTTAGGCTATTTAATCTTATTTAATTTTATTTAAGACATTTTGTTTATGCATTCATAATGGATTAATTGTTTTCAAGAGGAATTGTGAACTGAATATCTCAGCTGGTAAATGTTCAGCTGTAGATGGTGTGTTGAGTTTAAACTCGTAAATGCAAAATTTTTCTGAAAAGAAGAGTTTCACGTTTTCTGGAACTTTACCCTGTGTGGTGACCTGTATCGATGTGTGTACAAACTGTTGTGGGGTCAGTGTCCAGCTGCCACTGCTGTCTTCATGCACCACATCCTTCATATCCTGAGCTTTCTTTAGATGCTGCATTTGTGAGTGATAAAGACTTTTCTGTGCTGCCTCCCTACAAGTGATAAACAGTTATTTGTGGTGTTGTACTTCGTGATGGGCTGGCAGCTTGTAGTTTGAGTCGAGAACGTGCATCTTTCATCTCTCCCACTACTTTCTAAAAACATAACGTACTAACAGAGAGCATCACCATAGAAGTCCTTTATTCTCTGACCCTTGGGTTTGCGGGTCAGCTTACAATTGGAGCTGTGTCCAGAAGCATTAGTACCTTGACCATCACTTTGCTTTTATTTTTAATTATTTCTTCTTGTTTTCCTGCATCCCTGTCCTCTTTTTTCCATTTTTATGGTAAGATAAAGATCTTTTTTAGTTTTCATAAGGGTTTTTGGGTGCAGTATTCCTGTGTCCTGTTTGTCTTCCCTGAGTAGCCTGTGGAGTATTTTTGATGAGCACAAAGTCATCTTTTGTTATCTCGTCCAAACCAAACTTAGTTTCTTCTTTATTTTATTTTGCCTGGAAAGAAACATGCAGACAATCTGGTGGCTGAGAATAATTATGAAATATCTAACTTGTTCTTTGTAAGACAAGACACTGTCAACTACAACGTGAAGCTTGCTGGGTTACTGAAGGTATTGAGGGGCAAGGTGAGACTCCATATCTTAATTCAGTCTGTTTCTATATCAGGTCCAAGATTCTGTGCAAGGCAGCAGTCCATCTACTGATGAGTTGGAGGGAAATGGGGAATTGTATTGTGTACTTTGCCAACAGTATTCTTGTGTGCATGAGGCCAAAACAAATTTCTTCTGATCTTTGTAAGCAGGTAGTAGGCTTTTGTTGCAAAAGAGAGCTATTTCCATGTTGCAAACAGGATGTGAGTACCGTATGATTGTTTTTAAAGACAGCCATTTCAGCTTGTGCTGAGAATGTTGCAGGAAAATGCCCTCATGTAGCAACCCTTCTTTCTAATTACAGACTGTCTGTTTCTTGGGAGCTGGAAATCCAGCAGAGGTGGCATTTGTGGTAGAATTGGGTGTTGAAGCTTATGGAGTTTCAAAGGTTTTAAATACATCCTACACACACACACCCCACCCCCAAAAAATAAAACCAAACCTGAAAAACATAACAAAGACCAGACTGTGTTTGATTACCAGGCTATAAACCTAAGTATGCACTGCTTAGACATGGAGGAACAAATTTTCTAGCAGGCTGGTGTTATTGGGTAAAGATGGATTTGTGCCAAACTCCCAGATTTGAAACCCCATGAGCTTCCGTAGGCCCAGGCCAACCCTTGGCTTAGGTTCATCTCAAATGTTGCAGGCACAGAAAAGGTATCTGAACATTCATGGTAGCAATTGGAGATACAAAAAGGGAAGGTTCATGCATAATCTGTCTACTGCTTGCTCACACAAGGGGCGTGTCAGTGCCAGTATGAACATTTGTGCCCTTGATCATCATCTTTAGAGCATCTTTGAAAACCTGCTGCACTACAACACAAAGGAAATGTTTCAGGTGTGTGTCCTCAGTACTTGAATTGTGGGAAGAGCTTTATATGGCTTCTGTAATTTTACCCAGATAATGAATCTCTTGCACATTGTCTTTTCCTCTTTGGTCCCTTCTGAGCCCTTTCCTGGGTCGCATGGTGGATTCCTGCTCAGAGGACAACTGGTTTATTACGGGTTTAAGCAATGCTGCCTTCTGAGCAGGGACTGAAGTGGGTAGTTTTCAACAAATTATCAATTATACCCAGACCAACGGGAAAGATTTATGTGCCAGCTTTAATAAGCATTGTGCTCGTTTATTTGCTTTCTCTTTGGCAGCAGAATAAACTCTGGTTTCCTCCGAGCTGTGCAGCTGCTGTACGTGGCAGTAAGACAGCAGTGACTGTCAGCCACAGCGGTGCCTTGATTGAGACACGCACCCTGCACTTAAGGCTGGTGTCTGGAGCTGGAGAGGGGAAAAGTTTAACGTGAAAATGAACTACATGCAATTGCTGGTTTATGGGGAAGCTCGTAAGAGTTCCAGCTGGTGGTGGCACTGGGTTGTTAAAACTGTTCTTCTGGAGAAAGTAGAAGAAGAAATTCTAAAAATGCATGAGTGTGCTGTTCAGTTAGCAGAAGTGTTCAAGCATCCTAGAATTATTAATAAGAATATAATAGCCAACTTTTAAATAACATGTATTTTGTGGGGGTTTCCTGTGGAGAAAGCTAAGCCAGCATTTATCACCAAGGGAGCAGCGTCAGCGTTAAAGATGCAGGAACACAAGGAGATATGAATATTTTATAGTACTGTGTCAGAGCTATCATCGGAGCGTGTCACCTCCTTGAACTGAGCTGTCTGTATGACACTGAGCTGTGGTTTATGCCAGTTTGGTTGACTGCAGTGTAGGACCCACCGAGGTCCATCACATGAGTGGCTGCAGCCAACTGGAGATGATGCTAAAGCAGGCACAGGATGATTTTGCAATTCCACGCTGGCAGAAGCAGAGCAGAGTGCCTCCATCCCTTCCCTGGGGTCAGTTGTGAAGTGGTGAGGAGCCTGGGGAGAAACAGCTGTGAGTTTTGTCCTGAGACCAGGCTGCCCAGGGAGGTTGTGGAGTCCCCTTCTCTGGAGACCTTCCAGACCCGTTGGATGCAGTCCTGAGTGATGTGCTCTGGGCAATCCTGCTTTAGCTGGGGAGTTGGACTGGGTGATCTCTAGAGGTCCCTTCCAACTCTGACAATTCTGTGATTCCATGATGTTGTAGTGTCGCAGATGGTCATAGCAGGGAGAAGTCATGACAAATACTGCGGTGTAACTCCAGCCTGTCCTGACCTCACTGCATTCCAACTCGGCTGCACTTGTGTAGAATTGTCTGGTACAAGGTAAATGCTGTTAAGTGTGGGTCTAGAAGATGTGCTTTTGAGCCATTAGCACAACAATAAAAAGGAGTGACACTGTATCCAGATTGCCATCGTTTAACAGGAGGGGTCTGCAGAGAAAGCTCTTTGTGGTGTGTGCTCTGCTGTGGGCAGACACAGGGTGCAGCCCTTGGGATCCTTTTCCAAAGCTGACGTTTGCCTGCGCTGTGTGGCTGTGGTGGCTGTGGTGGTTGCATACAGATTTCAGTTTGCTCTCCCACATATGCTCCACGCACCTGGTGACACCAATATTCGTAACTTAAAAGCTCCAACAGAGGAACAAGCCCTGGTGTGCGCTCTTAGGAGATCCCTCTTAACACAGACTTGTTTGAACTAAATGGGAAGCTTTGTCCTTAGTCTATTGGTCGATAATTCTTCTTCCATTTTTTCATGTGATTTGAACACAAGCTTCTAATACTATATCAAAACTGCTTGTTCTTTATCAAAATCTGTACTGTATTGTTAAAGCTCTCTGAGGTTAACACATGCATGATGGACTATTGAAACAAGCTGCTGAGAGTGCTTTCTTGTAATATCTCCATACCAGACGTTGCTCTGACTCATCCCCCCACATACCCCCTGCAGTGATTTTGTAAGTCAGGGCAAAATTTAGACTACTATTTGTTATCTGGTACATATTTTTAAGACATTGCCAAACAAAAAGCTAAATTTAAAAACAATGACTTTTGCTGTCGGGGGTTCCAGACGTGCCAAAGGAACATGTGTCAGCAATTTTAGGCTGAGCAGCCACGTAACTGTGAAGTATACTTATTTTTATAGATATTCTTGGATGATAAAAACTGAGATATTTCTGCTAGCTGTTTGAGTTATGTTTACTGTCACTGCATTTTGATTATGAGTGTCACTTCAAGAATTTGTATGGGAATGGAAAAAAAAAAAGGTGCCTGGAAACTTTTCTTCTGTTTATGTGTATGACAAAGTTACTGTATCCAAAGAGAAAAATGCTTTTAATTGTTTGATTTGGCTTGTAATCTCATACAGTCATTGGCTGGGTCCTGCACGTATATTCTGACTTTGCTTCATCGTGTGTTGCCTTTGTCAGTCAGTTTGTCTCCTGCCTAATGATACTTTATTTCTCTAAATTGCTTAGTTTCTCAGTTTTGCTTAGTTGAGAGGATGGGGAAATAGGCAGAGGCTTTGGATATCGAAATTGAGACAGACTCTCTGGTGCTGGGAAGGGAAGGGTATTTGAACCTCAGGTCCATCCAAAATGATAGGCTCAGTGTAATTGAGCTGGGAAATAGGGTGATATGATTTTTCCCAGCTCACACCTGAATCACATGTATATATTTATATATAGCCCAGTGCTCTGAATTGAAACACCATTAAGAATTGTTCCCAGGCTTGCTAACTTCTTAACCATCTGAGATATACCTTGGAGATACACCAAATGACACAGTCTGCCCTTCTGTCGACTACTGCTTCCTTCCAGAAGCAGTTATCCTTAGTATGCCTTAAGAATTAAATGCTAGTGCCTAGTTCCTTATCTAAAATACTGATCTGTAAACTGTTTTGTAGTGATTTTGTTTCCCATTCATGGATGGAGGTAAGTGTTTTCAGTTAAAATACCTCTGGAATTGAAGTCTGACAGGGGAATTATTTCAGAACTTAATTTTTGGACAGAGACTTTTGAGAAAGCATGATGAGGGTGACTTTGAATGTGTTCTGCCTGGTTTCTCCAGCTTAACACAGTCAGCAAATGGTATCTTACACTGCCGTAAACTTGGCTAGTATATCACAGGAAAGGCTTCTATGGTTTCAGCTATTGAAAGATACTATACCTAGCTTAACATGTGAGTTTGCTCATGGCCATGTGTCATCAGCACTAGTGGCTGTCATTTAATTGTCCAGCAGCTGTTCCACTGCCTTTCTTTTGCATTGTGGGTCTGGGCCAGTGATTCATTTCTAGTCTGAGTTACTAATATGCAAGACTTTATAGTCATCTGTTAGCAGTTGAGCTGTACATGCAAAGGTCCATTCTGTTATTCCTTTGATGAAAAACAACGATTCTAGGTGATACCCTGCACCCTGAACCTATCTGAACTTAACTGCCTTATGTTTTGTGTCAGGAGAATGAAGACATTAATCTGTTACTGCCTAGCTACCTTTGTTTTTTAATAAAGACCACCCCCAAATCACTGCAGGAGCATCAGCTCAGTGCTCCCCGTCCTGTCCTCTCTTCAGATGACTTGGTATCTATCAACCCTTTTCGATGCTGTGTCTGTGAGGGGAGATTCTGAGGTTTGTAGTCAGCTTATGCTGATCAGCAGGGTCTGGCCATGGACCTTGCATAGACTCATGTCGGTACTTGGTAAGTCAGATCATCTCACTGATCCAGCTGAAAATTAACTTTAAAAATATGCTGACATGTCAGTTTTTTGCCAACTGTGAACGGGTCCTATCGCAAGTACTGCTGTGACATACTCTGTCTCTCATCATCAAGGAGAAAAGCTTGGGTCTTACGTGTTCCTTGCTGTCGCCGCAGGTATTATGGTGAGAGGATTCTGGATAGACAGGAGGGCACAGGGAAGGAAGAGTAGTTGTCAGGGGCATGATGCATATTGCTTTATCCACAGCTCTGGTAAAGAGTGGAGTGAGCAGATCAAATCAAAAGCAATGCTTGCTGTCATTGTCATCTTTGCCTCTGGACATTTGACCCTGCCTTGGAAGTTGCTCTTGTGCCAACCAAGAAAAGAGCCATCACCATTGTGACTCAGAGTCAGCTTTGCTGAAATCACCAGTTAAGGCAGAACATAGCTGATGTGAGACCAGGATCAAGATTTCTTGTTGGTATTTTTTCCCCTAGCTTGGACAAGGTCATTTAGCTTATGAACTTACTGTCATCTTAGTTGATAGTAAATAAAATTAAATTTATATATTGAACAGCAGTTGTTTTCCTGGGCTTTTCTAGGACGAATCCTGGACTTGAAGACTGGAACAGTAAAGAAGGAGGGTCAGCAGTCCTCAATGAGAATGTGCATGGGATCAAGGCGCTCGTTCATTTGCCGGATGAGGTATGCATTTACCTTGTATTCCTGTGATGGTTCCAGTCCCTTCTCAGATTAGACTTCACACATTATGTTGCACTAATTTGACCTTGCTTAAAAAAATGTAATGACACACTCCCATTAAGCATTTCCAGAATGCTTGCTTTTGGAACCAAAGTAAAACTGAAACCCGTCTTTGTTTATGATTAATGACAAAACAGCACCCAATTTATGTTGCAATTATTTTTATCAGTGTGGGGTGTAGGATGCTTCCCCAAGAGAACTTCATGACAACTTCACCCCTGGAATGTAAGCCATTGTCTCTTCTAGTCAAATTATTCAAATCAATACTTTGGGAATAAAGCTTTCGCAAGTGTAATGAAAGCCCAACTCTGTGTATTTTTCATCAAAACAATAATATTAAAAGAATCTTGAAGACAAACAGGAATTCAGTTGCAAACTTGCCAGCTATGTAGGAATTAACCTAAGCCTGGTATGAATTAACCAGATGTCAGCTGGTTGATGCTGGATAAATGAGTAATTGTTAGAGGGGGTTTATTTTGCAATTTTCCAACTTCTCCTGCATTGCTGGGGCTTCTTTAAAGAAATCTGCCTGCCCAGTGCTCTTGTTGGGCTTGTGGTCACTTTTGTTGTTGTAGTCCTAACGGGATAAAATGCCTGTAGCTATTGAAATGAATTTTGCTCTGTGTGGTTAAGCGGGGAAAGTCCATAATT
The DNA here is from genome assembly GCA_013400555.1 of Jacana jacana. NCBI lineage: Eukaryota > Metazoa > Chordata > Aves > Charadriiformes > Jacanidae > Jacana > Jacana jacana. The sequence continues at coordinate 373,821 of VZTM01037610.1, forward strand.
GCGTCTGCAGCCTCTATCCAGTATATGTGTTGAAAACAGATGATGCAGAGTTTGTTATGGGATGAAAAATGCGAAGCAAAGCATCTGACAGATTAAAACAGATCCCTGTACTTCTGTAACGTGGTGGGATTCTTCCAGTCATGTGAGGAAGCTGAATGTATGGCTCTTGGGTGCCTTTTGTGAAGGGGTTTATATACTTCATACCTGCAAGATTAAGTGGAAAGAAATACAGATATAAGCCTGGCATGCAGACGCTTGAAGCATTCCTTTCTCTTCCTCCCAGCTACACATAGTGGTCATGTGAGGAAGACTTTTGTGTGAAGAAAGCCAGACCTAATGTCCTATTTACAGTTGTTGCCCAGTGTTTTAAAAAACATTTCAGATTGCAGTTATTTCTTAGCACCCTGATTCTGTAAAGTGCATGAGAATACTTTTATACATGGCAGTAGCTCCATTGTTTTTGTAACTCTAAGTCTTATTTTAATTGTTCATTCCTTCTGCTTGGCAGTGATAGGAATATATACTTAAAAAAAAAAACAACCTTTTGGGAAGAATGAGCTTCAAATAATGTGAACTTCCCTTGTGATTACTTCTTTCGTTGTTATTGTTCTTTTTTTCTGTTGAAAATGAACTGGTTTTACCCTTCAGATTATTTACTTAGCCTTCAAATGGATTGTTAAAATTACACAGTTAGGCATAGATAGAAATATCACAAAATATACATGAACAAGTGTTAAATAAAGTTACTCGACAGTCTAAATAATCTGTTCTTGCAAACATTAGATTAATATCTTCTGTCATTGTAGCTGGTTTATGGCAATCAAAATGCTCTGTCCGGGGAAGTTACTGGAACCCTGACATTGTTTTGTGTGGATATTTGGGGGCCTGACTTATATTCCTCTCTAGTTTTCACCTTTGCTTTATATTATTTTTAAGTGTATGTATTCCAAGCCGCTCTCGGAATTTCCATTTCAAATCATCTTTAGGTTTGGGAGGGTGAGAGGGAATCTTTTTGTAGTGTCTTCTATTTTTCATTGTAAAATAAAGAAAACATTTGCAGCATACACAAAAAGTTAAGCCTGTGGAAGCAGTAAGTTGTGAGAAAACCTGAATCTGTGACATTCTGTCAGAAATAAATGTCCCCTATTGTCTACTTGTATATACTAATAAAGATGTATTTTCATCTTGGGGGTTTATAATAATTTTTTTGAGCCCTTTCAAATGCTAATTTTCTTTCAGGTGCGGAAATGCTCCTTTGGATCATTTACCTTTGAACAGGATAACTACCATGAGAAAAAGATACAGGTACTATTACTTAATTTACCACAACTGTTAGTTGCCATAAGACCTCTCATTTGCCACTGGGCTCATGGCTCAGTCAAGGACTTAATCATAGCGCTGGGTCTCAGGAGAGGAGAGCTTGCCACTAAATTCAGCTGGAGTGGAGTCACTGGATCGTTTTGCAAGCCTTGGGCAAGTCACTCAACTTTTTTGTCTTGACCAGCTCCATCTTCAGTGTCTTTCTCCAAGAAGTAATAAGGAAAACAAGCAGAACTTGAATAGCATTGTAATGGAGCTGACGTTGTACAGAACTCTTGGCTGATGGTTGGTTGTTTCTAACATAACTTACAACTGTCAGTAAATCATACGTAGTCATAGTTTAAAAGCATAAAGCTATTCTCTGTGTAAATCAACATGGTATTTTTGTGTTTCCTTTTCATTTAGGAATGGCCTTGGCCCAGTAAAAGAAGGTGAAGCACAGTATGCTGTTGTCCATTGCACTGGCTATATCAAGGCTTGGCCACCAGCAGGTACATATCTGTCTCACTGGAGGGGGTGTATACCACAGTGCTGTCTCACAGGAGGGGGTGTACAACACACTGCTGTCTCACTGGAGGGGGTGTACCCCACACTGTCTGCAAGGCACGTGAAAACCTGGCTCATGTTCCTTTGCTGGTACAAAACCAGGCTGAATTTTAGTTGGGTAATCAGTTCAGTCTCATCTTGGGAAGCTTTTGGTATCAAGAAATCAGCTGTAAGTAAAAAATTACTTACTCGGGGCCTCCCCGTTTTTTCCATGTGAAACCCTTCTCAGTGTCATTGGCACAGAGAGCTGTAGGAATTGTCAGTAATGTGGGATTCCAGCAACTGAGGCCAAAAGTTTTCAATCTGATAAACCACCATAAAAACAGCCTCATTTTAAGAAGGTAAACACAAAGCATTTCTGTTTGTGTTTCGCCTCTGGAAAACACCAACTAGTGCTTTTATATTTGCTTAGTGAGTTGCAAACATCTGTGTTTGAAAATGTGTCATTTCGATTTAGGTGCATGGGTCTCCACTTGGAAGTGGTAGCGGAGGATGTTCAGTCTTTGAGATAAGTTCTGTTTTGAGGCTGTTTTTCTTGGCACATTGAAGTACAGGGAAAAATGTTTACCTACTGTAGCTCAGTATTACATATGGGAATATTTACCTTTGAAAATTTCAAAGGGGAGACAGTGGAGCTCATCCAGACACCATCATGAACTGGATTAGTTGACCTTGGCGTTTGCAGTGGTTGAAGGGGCTGTTTGTAATATGACAGCGCCTGCTGGCATGAATTAAACCAGGAGTTGTCCTGCCCTTTTGCGGTCGTATGCCACAAGCATAAATCACATTTGTCCAGGGATTATGAATGCTAAGAGGTGGTTTGCACCAAGTTTGTGCAGCGGTGGGCAGCCACCAGCATGCAGAAGTGAACTTCTTGTTGATTTCCTGATGAATTGCAGTTTCGGAAGAAGAGGAAAACTTTCTCTCGTGTTTCTAATAACATTTGATATAATGCTGTAGGAGTCAAAATATTTCCATTTAATTTCTGTCATTTCTGTCTCAAAAGCATGAGAGCACAGTTTGTGTAAATTGCTTTATGAAAATGAAAGGTGGGTTTGGGTTTTTTTTGTTTTCTTCCACAAAGAAATAAACTTTTCTAAACATTGAATTCAGCTTTGACATATGGGACATCTCTTCAGGAAGGTGCAGGTCAAATGGGATTTCTTTCAGCTCCCTGCTAAAGCTTGAATGAAAAGCTTGCTTTGTTGTGGGATGTTAAAGAGATCTAACCCTTCAGGGGTGTACTTCGCTAGTGCCGAGCTGCAAACACATGAGCTCGTGCCAGTGCTAGGTTACAGCATCAGTAGGGTATGACTTCCAGCTGCCATTTCTGCAAGGAACTGGCACTGCAGTGCAGGAGCATGGGATGGTATTGATGGTTAGTGAGGTATTTGCCCTATCCCCAGCTCTTACAAAACTTCACTGCTCTCCTATGCTTAACAGCCTCTCTAATTTCTAGTCCTCACTAGTTTATGGGAAGTTTATGCCAGTGTATTCTTGGACTATATTTCACTGAAGATCAAGTGGGAGTTTTCCTGACTTGTGTGTCTGTCTCTCAGTGTGTTTAGAAAGTTGTCTTATCCTGTCAACCTTGACTTTGCACAGTTAAACCAGCCCCCTTCTTCTAATCTCTATTCTCACAATATATTCTCTTCTTTATCCTCGTGTCTTTTCTCTGCACTTGTTGGTGTTTTCACTTAACTTTTCAAAATGTGGGTCACTGGCGCTCTTGTTCCAGATGAGATTGTAGTGATATATAATAAAAATGATATTTCCTATCTTGAATGGCAAGACAGGGGTTGGACTAGGTGATCTCCTGAGGTCCCTTCCAAGCCCATGTCATTCAGTGATTCTGTGTACAATTCGGCATACTTCTCTATTGTATAGTGCATCCTGCTGGCATCCTAAATCACCTGACAGATATATATAGATATAGATATAGATATAGATATTTAATCAGGCTGCCTTTGAAGCCGTTGTCAAATCAAGATCTTCCAGTTCATAGCAAAAATAGCTTTGAATTGTGTGATCTTTCAATTAGTAATACAAGGTTTCATCGCATTTCTGTTGCAGAAGTTTGTGACTGTTATTAGTCCCCAAGTGCATGCTTGTGCATTTAGTAATGTTGAATTTCTTCCCATTTCTATTACTCCACTCCTCAAAATCACATGGTGCTCCCTTATGATATCCCAGTGTTCCTCCACAATGTTAATGCCTCCAAACTATAGTACAATCTGAAGGGATGTTTTCGATTTTGACAGCCTTATGTGGAATTTCAATGGTCTTTTATGTTACCATCCAAATTGTTACTCATAATAGTCATGCCTGAGTGCCTTTTTCAGGGCATATAGTACTGATCTGGGGCCTCTTTCATGAGTGTTTATTTGCCCTCCCAGTCTTCCCCACTTTGTCTTATGTATCAGCATTATGTATTGTCATATATTCATTGACTTCCAGAGTTGAATGGGAATATCTATGGGCTGAATTGATCCCCAATATGTTTGGGTAAATAAGTGGCAACATCACTGCATTTGTTCTCATTTCCATTGGTGATTCAGCCGTAATCTGCAAAGCAAATGAAATAACTGCAGCAGTGATTGAATTTGCTAAGACTTTTTTGCTCTGTAATAAAATTACTTTTGTTCAAATCAGTTAGAGAGTAGCAAGCCCCTGGCCTTTGCATCGTCTCTGGATTCTTGGGAATAGAGGGAATTGTGCTAAATTGCAGCTGTTTAAAAATTCAGCTCTGGAAAGGATCATTTTCATCTATTTTTCAATTGCCAGGTGGACATCCTAATATAAACTCCATATCCTTTTCCTTCAGAGCATGCAACATGGCAAATGCATTATATAACTAATATACAACACCTAAAACATACTTCCATAAACAAAACAAATATTTAGCAAATGCACTTAATCTAATTCATTTAGTACCTGCTATTTTCTGTTTCTGGGTTGTACTGCCCTGTCTGTGGCCAAAGCGTTATTTCTTTTAGTCCCACACTGAGTAGAACACAGTCGGTACTGACACAGAAATACAAAGACAAGAACTGCTCTGTGATTGTTCATAGTGTGATAGACTCTTGGGTTTGACAGCACTGCTGCTGAGTATTCTATGCCAAACCTCTTAAGTAAGTCAAATACTTCAAAGAGGTGAAAACAAATGGCACTGGCCATCAGCATGGTGGCATATTTTAATGACTGGGGTTGGTTCTGGTGGTTTTGTTAGAGATCTAAAGTAGAAAGCAAATTCTGTTGCGGCTCAGCATGAAAATGCTTTTGCATGTTTAGCCTGACTTCTTAAAGACTGCCTTTAACCCCTTTTTTACTGAGAGACTGAAGAGAAACCACAGGGAACATCACACCTCATCCTCCACACAGAGCTGAGCTTGGAGGATGCAGGACCTGTGAGCAGCACCTGCCTCTCCCGTGTTTCCACACAGAGGAGACCTAAGGAATGCTGCAGCCTGTGCTCTCCCTCTGTCTTACCCTGGAAACTGAGCTGTTTGGCTGTTCCTTAATATTGTGTTTGCCTTGGGGTGAGCGAGCCATGCAGAAAAGACAGAGCCGCTTGGAGGAGCAGGTCCATTCAGGCTGGGTTTGTCAATGGTCCCTGCATTTTCCTCCATTGTGCCTTCAGCAGAAGGGTAAAACTAAGCTCTAGTGTAAAACCCACAGGGTGATACATGCATGCTTATGTTCCCATAAATTTTACGTTGGACTCAAGTGGACTCTGTGCATCAGGGTACACTGAGTTAAAGTTAGAGGAGTCAGATATTCAGGGTCAACCTTCCAAACTCGTTGTTCTGTTCTTTTGTGGCGTGTATGTTAGATTAAATAGCGGCAGCATGCTGTTGGGTATTCTGAATGAGGTAAAAAGACCCTTTGTTTGGAGCTGACTGAGCACCAATTGCAGCCTTTGTCCCTCTGTTCCTGGGTGAAGCAGCTTGTGATCCTCAGCCTAGACAGTGCTTCAAGTTCATAACCACTGGCAAAACTGAGAGATGCTGACCTTCTTCTGATCATTCAGTTTTTAACTTAAGCAAGCATTTGCTTTTCTTCCATTTTTTTTGTTTTTTCCCCTCTGAGCGTCTCATTCCTGGAAGGAAATTAATCTTATGTGCTCCATATTGTGTTTTCCTAATAGGTTTTTTCATGCCATTACAATTGATGGAAAATGTTTCGTGGAGAGAGAATATACAGTTTGTCAGGAAGTTGCTAGTTTTCTGTAAATCAAAGCCAGGACCTGCAGAAAAACACATAGTGAAGAAACAGCTTAGATAGATACTTATTTCGAAAACTTCAAATAAAAAGTCCCAGAATAATGTCAAATTCAAGTAATGTTGAAATCTATTTTTTTCTGCTTAATTTTTTATCTCAAAAAAGAAACATTTTAGTCTTCCAAGTCAGAGTTACGGTAATGTCTTAACCACAACATGCCAAAGCTGTTAGGTTATTTTAAAGTTTTGGCCAGAATCTGGACGTTTGTACAAAGTATTCCCTCTTCCAATACAAAACAAAATAGTTGTTTGAATATTCTTTGCAATGCAGTAATTTTTAAGGCTTTTTCTTCCCCCCCCCAAAAAAAAAATAATTAGTTTTTGTTGGGATTTTTCACGAGGTTTTTCCTTGGTTTGCTGTAAACATCCACAGCCTTTTTCCATCGCTGTGTATGGGAGGTAAAGTCACACGGTGAGGTTTCACACACAGACGTGCAACTATTGGCCACGGTTCTAATGGAGATAGACATTAACAGGGGATTGCTAGCGACCACTGAAATTACATACTTCTAAAGGCTCATAAATAATGTAGTTTTGAGTGTAATAAAGTGAAACCACAAATCCACTAACACTGTTCTGTGTCTCGCAGAAAATACGGGGCAGAAGGATAGAGAACGAAGGCATAAAATGAAGCTGTTCTGCTGTTTGAGCCAACTGGAAGCTTATTGGGAAAACTGAAATGTTCCTTATGTTCACACAAACACATACCGTTGCCCTGTGGGAAACTGTTTGCTGGCATAAAGGACATTTGGAAATTAAATATAACTTCTAACAGCACAGAATTCTATTCGTGATGCTCAGTTGCAGGCTTAGCTTTGCAAATTGTTGATACTAACTTGCACAAGCGTAGTACTATATTTGTTATTCAAGAGCAGCATCCTTTTGGTGTTGAGAAATAAGGCCTTTCACAGGGTTACACGTAAAGAATGCGAATAACTAATGTATGTTTATTTTGTTGATGCCCACTAAAGATCAGTTTCGTGGCTGCTTTCCTTGAGGCTTGTGCAACTTTTTTTGGAGACCTGATGGTTCTTAGTGATGTTAAGGAGCAAAGGTACATTATACTGAGAGCTGGACAAACCAGTGTTAAGTGCAGTGCATGTATCTTTATTTAACTGTCCGTGTTGTACATTCAACAGGAGAAATGCTAAAGCAAAAGTGTATCTCTTCTACGAATGTATCCTCATATATAAGCATACCCAAAGCTGAATCTTTGTAGCTATCAGCAAAACTATAAAGAAAATAATTTCCCTCTGTGGAATGCTGTCAGTAATAGCACCTACGGTGTAGATGGGCAGACAATCGTTTAGATATCTTTTTACTATGGGCACTTTTGGGGAAGGATTAGCAATTCACTGGGTCATGTATTGATTAATTCCAGGCAGTTCATTCATAGGATGTCTTGTGAGATGGCCCAACCAGTACATTTTCCAGTGTGTTACACAGTCCAAATGTCTTGCCAAAAAAAGAAAAAAGGTGAAAATGAGAACAACAGCCTCCCTTGCCAACAGAGTGACAACAGAAATGGTGTTTCTTAGCTAAGTTTAATTTTGGAGATTGTTTATGTTGCTTTGAGTTTATTTGGGCAGTAGCAAGCATGGACCAAGTTCCTAAAAAGGAAAGCGTTGTTAAAAGCTGCAGAAAAAAGATGATGTGAAGTGGAAGCCATCCAGCTGAGTATCTTTGCTGTCCTTTGCAATACACTGTGCTGCTAAGGAAACAATTAAAAAAGCTTTTGAAGTTAAGGGAAAATACTTTAAATTTGTCCCTCTCACAGGGAAAGGTCCATTTTTAAAGGGGCCTTTTTGTTAAGGTTGTCCAACTCGAATGCCTAGAATTATTTCCTTAAAACAGCACTTAGGCCCCTGTGTTCAAGTGGCCTAATACTGAGAAGTATCAGACATCCACCAAGAAAACCCTCTGAAGGTGAGAGGACCTAGAATCACTCACCATCTTGGAAATCAGACCACCTGAACCGAGCTGCCTGAATGCAGCCGTGATTGCTTCAGGCTCCAGCTTTTAAAAGGTTTATTCTTTCAGCTGGCACTTGAACGTGTAGGTGGCGGAGTTTGGGACTGAAGAGTGAGAGATTCCTCGTTCATCTCCCAAAGGGATATACTCCTTGCTGCCATCTTCCAGCCAAAGCATTAGGTCAACCCTCCGGTTGCTGCGGTGCTTTCTTTCCTCCCGCGGTTGTTTCCGTACCTGCTGCATGTCTTTCCCTGCAGTTGGGCTCCTCGTGCTCCTTCCCAAACTGCTGCATCGTTTCATTGTTCCAGCTCTTGGCTGATTCCTCCCATCCCCTCTTTGTCAGGTGGATCTGCTGGATTGAACTTCTCATCCCCTGCAAACTGGGCACAATTTACAGTTCACCATTTCCGACCCGTTTAGAATCCAGATTGGTCACGTGGAGGGATCTAGGCTTAGATTTGGGAGCTCGACCTTCCCTGCGCCCCACATGTACGTGAGCAGAGACCAGACACCTGTCTGCCAAAGTTCTTTCTGAAATAGACAGTTTTGGGTAGATACGTCTGCTGGCTTTTTCAGGGTAATTGTCTCTCTCTTCCCAAGAGGCAAATTCAGTTCCTTTGCCTATTGGAGCTGTCGTTAGCTAATTACTAAGTCTTCGATTGAAGAAATAACTGTGTGTAAACACAGCAAGGGAGGAAAACAAAATAATTCTGTAATGTGAACTGTAGTTTCATGTCAGCCTTTTGTGCTCTCTGTGGTACGCTGGTGTCTCAGAACACGGGACTTATTTGTGTTTGGGATCTTGTTTGTGGTTTGCCTGGTGTGTAGCAGAAAAGAGACTGGAATTGCAGTGTGTGAAATATTGAAACCAGGCTTTGTAATTGAACTGCTGGAGGGATGAACTGATAAACTGCAGGCAGAGCAGAACAGTCCTGCAGGGAGGATAAATGCAGGTTCCTTTCATTTCAAAGATGTTCTAAGTCATGTGAAAGAGCTCAAAAGAAAGTTTGGGTCCCTAGTAACCTGCAAAGCACAAAATAAAGGTTAATTAAAAAATAACATGTGTTGGTTCCACCCAACATGTTCAATGATTGATTTCTGAAAATGTACTCTAAGGTCACACACTGCCACCTTGATCTTCTCATACAGCTTCTAAGAAAACCTTTCAAAGTAGTATCCTGGCTTCTGGTGAGGGGTATCACATAGATTTAGAAGCTGAGGATTTCTTTAGGGCTAAATTTGTATCTCCAGATAGAAAGAGCACTGTGTGGAAACAAGGGGTTCCTGCCCAGCTGTTGTGTGAGACAGAGAAATTCTTACTGTACCTCAGATTCCCACTTGTTAGAAGGGACAGGGACAATAATGCTCCTCCTTTGTTAAAGCTCTTGAGATCCCCTGGTAAACTCCTAGTTATCTGTTGGGCCCCTGAATTTGTGAATTCCATTGCAATTAAAGGTTGAGGTAACGATAACACTTAAATATATTATAGGAAAATGTGGGATTTTCCTTCATACCTTGTATATTTTTTTTATTACATTGCTAAGTGAGAACTGAAAAATACCTGTAAAGTGATAGCTAGAAACTGATTGTCAGATAGGATGGAATTATTTTGATAGTCTCTGAAGGAAGTATTTTCTACCTAATTCAGCAGCATTTATGGTCATTTTTCAGAACCATCATTTGAGAAAGCTGTGTGTTCTCATCCTCTGCACAGTTCAAAGACTGACTTACAGTGAGAATTACAAATGTTGAGAAGAAAGTGGCTGTTGTTTCATAATTTGTAGCTGCTTTGCAACCAAATTCATTAATGCTCTAAAGTGCCTCGTAAATGATTCATTGCCTGTCATGACCAAATTCCTTGAAGAGCCTTGTGAAAGAGTTTAACAAGTCACTTAAAATAGGTCGGCGGCGTCACTCCTGGGAGACGTTCTTATCACGTGCTTCATAGGAAAAGGCTATCTGAAAGCTGGAGTTGGGAAATAGCCTTAAGTGAAGGTGTAGCCAACAAGCAAGTAAACAGGGCTAATCTGAACATTCCTATTTGTGAAACACTGAGATGGAAAACAGTACACATGTATGTTTTGAAATTATTCCTGTGTTTATAATAGTTACTCCTGTTACACAACTGAAACAAGCGCCGTTAGCAAAGCATCCGCATTTTTTCACTCTTTCAACGTAACGACCCAGATTTAGTCCATTATAGAAAAAAGTAGAACCGGCTGTTAAATGTGAGCAGGAAGTTACTGAGTAATTGAGGCTGTGACTTGTTTTTAAAGTTCATTATAATAGATTATTCCCCAAGAAAACTGAACATGGCGTGCATTTGCTGACCATACTAAGTGACCACATTGTTCCAGTAACATGCTGTGGAGCAGTACTCATGGAAATGTTGCTTTCTGTCTTGGGGAATAATGGAATTTCTGTATCTGCTTTGTCTTTGGCAGCTAAAATTGCTGCCATGGGTACTGTATATGCATGTGAGGTATGTGGGATCGAACACCACAGAGAAAGATCATCGAATCTGAATGCAGAGATGATGCCTGAGTCCTAGAGAAGACAAACAGGTTATTTTGTGTGATTTGGAGCATCTAGAGCAGTATAGAACCAGGCCAGCAGCATCTCTGCTCATCCAAATTTCCTAATTATAACAGCACTTCTTATCTTTTACTCTAGGAATGACTATACCAGAAGAAGACGCTGATGTGGGACAGGGTAGTAAATATTGCCTGGTGGCAATAGGAAGGCTTCAGGTAATGCCAGTCTTTCCTAATACAAACTACTTCTGAAAGCATATTCAGCCTTGTGCTTTAGTTGTAAAAGATTTGCACAAAGTCCCTGTAACTTGTAATGTGCCTCCAAACTACAAAGTGCCTTGATGTTGGTGTGCAGCCAGTGATTTATAGAATCATAGAATGGTGTGGATTGGAAGGGACCTTAAAGATCATCTAGTTCCAGCCACCCTGCCATGAGCAGGACTTGTCAACAGAGCAAAATGAAAATGTGATTTTTGGTGTATGTGTGTATTTGTTGCCAACAACAGTGGCAAAGGTGCTCCTGGAGCACGAGTACGTACTGACCTGCTGTTCTCTAGGATGCGTAGGGCTGGGATAGTCTAGACTGGGAGGAATACAGAAGTACGGGTGCTGCAGGTGGTAGAAGAGGCTCCCAAAGCCAGTGACGTGCTCCCTTCTATTCTTTCATTTGTTCTATCTGGCTGATCCACTACTTGTAAAACTGCAATTGCAGGTGTTATTCTGAAAAAGGTACAGATCAGGCAGTCAAGAGGCACTTCATCAATAATAGCTTTATTCTCCATGTGTATTGTAGTCTGTGTTCAGATGTGATGCCAGCTGAGGTAACTGTCAGGATAAAATTTTGCTTCCCTTCCAGTCCAGACAGTTGCAATTCACGTATTACATTTTCTTCATATTTGGACATATTTGTCCATTGCTGACCAGAGCTCTGAGCAGAAGATAGACCAGTTGCAGTGAATCTCCTTCACCGCAGTGGGGAGGCTAATTTTTATCTTCCCAGTTTGGGAATTCTGCCATGGGTGAACATGTTTGAGCCTCCTGCATGATCTCCTGTTGGCCTGTGCTCGTTGCCATCTGCTAGGATGGCATCTCTCCTTCTTACAACGTAGAATGACCATCTTAGGTGAACAGCCTGCATGTTACTGCAAGTGCTAGCACTTCTGCGGAGTGCATCTCTGTTGTGACAGCAGAGCTACAGAAGTATTGCATGATGCTTTTGAGATTAATCATCCTCTTATAATAAAGGGTAATATATTCTGCTAGTGGAGAGAAGGAAGTCACAGGGATTCATATGTTACAGCTGCCAAAGAAAGATGATTTCCCAGAAATTCCCATTAGTGACATGTGGAGTGTCAAAACATCTATTGTGTTAGGAGAGGCCACAGAGTATGTGAGGGAGGGCAAAAGGAGGCTCTGGGGGTGGTTTTAATCACAAAGTCAAGGTGCCCAAATGATAAATGATGGTCTGTAACAGCAGATGGAAATTTTGCATACAGTTAACTGGCTAATCCACTCACAACAACAACAAATGAGATTTTGCTCATTTTGCATTGAGACCTTCTTAACAGAGATGGCTCTGGAAGTTGTAAGAAAAACAACGGTCTCATCTGTAGCCCCTTCCAGCAGGAAGGAATGGATGCCAAGTGGCCTGATGGCACAGCTTTCAGGCAGAAGACTGGAAATCCATCATTCTCTCTGATGAGCTTTGAGAAGCATTGCTGGTCCAGTATCATCACCTGCCTCTGCCTCTAGAGAATTTTGTTCATGTTCTCTGGCTGTACTCAGATGATCCTTACCTGAAAGTTGATTGTTGATCTGAGCTAGTCCTCTTGGATATGTTTACAGATCATGAGTTGTCCTCAGAGAGAGATTGACCTTCCCATCCTAAAATGGGTGGGTTGAATTATCCTCTGAAAGTATTTTATTCTTTGTTGACAAGGATAGGAACCAAGGTGCCAAACTTTCATATGGTCCCACGAAGTGAGGTGAATCCAACTGTAGTTATAGCATTTACTATAACTGTCCTTGTGGGGAACTTCTGGTGTGGTTTTTTTCCTGCTGTGCTGTTAAGCCTAAATACGTGCCATGGGGTGAGATATTTGCACTGAAAACTAGACCAAAGGCTGTTCTGTGTCATTTATTCATGCTGTTATTTTATGACTTCCTTCAGTAGTTAGCAGTCTGCCAACAGATTTTATTCTGTAGCTGTGTCATCAACTTTGACTTAAGGTGACTGTTCTCCAGACTAAATGCTGTGGACTTTGTTGGTCCTAGGTAACCAGCTCTCCAGTGTGCATGGACATGAATGGTATGTCGGTCCCAACTGAGTTCTTGTCTAGGCACAATTCTGATGGAGTCATCACCTTTGTCGACCCGAGGTGCATCAGTGTCATCGGTTACCAGCCCCAGGTCAGTGAGTCGCCTAAGCGCGGAGACTGATTAGAGCTCATGAAGAAAACTCTGTTTCCACATTAAAAACAAAAGCAGCACACCATGAAGTATCTGTAGCTGGCAGTTCATCTGAACTAAACACAGTTCAGTTTTCTTTACTGTCCACACCTCTCTAGAATGTATAGTTCTCCCCTTTGTTATGTGGGATTTCTTTTTATACCTTTTAGGACCGATTAGAATTCTAACAGCCAGAGTATAAACCTTGTGCTTTAAGCCTTGCACAAGTTTCCATGGAAGACATTTCTGTGATAGAAAGTTAATGGTGCTTGGAGAGAGTCTTAGTCCTGTAGATCTGTACTTCTGCCAATCTATTGAACAGTAAGCAAACATCATTTATGGCACTTATTTTCCTTTAGGCTTACATCTGCTCCTCTGAACAGGAGGCTTGTCACAGAACTGAGCAGAATGGTAAATGAACTCCTGACTGCCACAACTCTCTCTCAGATAACTCTCAGCAGTTATCTGAGCAACCTACAGGCAAAAATAATTTCTTGCTCATTAGATTTTGCCATTTATTTTTATTTTAGGCAGCTTTCCAGTAACAGCTTTTATAAAAATTGGTGCCATAAAATGAGCTGTAGTGCAGGGTGTCAGTCAGTATTGGAAAAAAAAAACAACTTAAAGTTTGTTGTAAATACATGTATCTTTGCAACAGTACAAATATATTGTGGAATGTGATGCCTTCAAACTGTTTTTGCATGATTCATCCCCTATTAACTGAGTAGTCCCACTAAGGGCAGTAGATCTAGCATTTGCAAGGATTACTGGCAGACCTGCATGTGAATTTGTGTCATGATCTGGGATTTTTACACAGCTTCATGTTTTCTTCTAGGATCTTCTGGGGAAAGATATTTTAGAATTCTGCCATCCTGAAGATCAAAGCCATTTGAGGGAGAGTTTCCAACAGGTGCTGCGTCCTGCTCCTTCTGCATTTGTTTATTATTTTTTATTATTATCTTGTTCAGAGAAGTAGATTTTATTTTGCAACTCAAGGTACTTTTTCTATTATGCAGGAGTGGCAAGATACAAAACGATTGTTGCTCAGTAACTAATCAGCTGAGCTGCATAAGTCACCTAGTTATACATTTTCTTGTCTTTTTACAAAAAACTAAGCAAGTGTTCAGTGCACAGTTAGAGCTGGTTTGGAGATGCCTTTATAGATCCTACTGTGTTAAATGGTAACCAAAATATTTACCTTCCAAGATGGGCTGTAGATTTGAAAGTATTTACACCCCGCTGTAATGCTGGATTGTTTATGACCTAAATTCTCTGCTAGCACAGGTGACATGCTTCTTACTTCAATGAAGTTACACCAATTTACATCAGTAGAGAATTTGGCCCTTCTCCCTGTTAGGAATTGAAATGCAGACAGAGGTAACAAGAAATACAACAGATGGAAAGAGTTACTGATCTGGATTGGTTTTTTACAGTGGGGCATGTTTACTTCAGCTGTTATCAAAGGCATTTATTCCATTGTAGAGCTTATTGTTTCAGACTGATGTGGGACATACGGTAGGAGTGCTTTCCCCAAGCTTGTCGCTTCAGTGCCTTCCCTGTCACACAAGAGAGTGGGGTGTGCTATGTTTTAGAATGAGAGGGAATGGCTGCAAGCTGAAGCAGAGTAGGTTTGGCTGGACATTAGGAAAAAATTCTTCACAGAAAGAGCGGTCAGTCACTGGAATGAGCTGCCCAGGGAGGTGGTGGAGTCACATTCCCTGAATGTGCTTAAGAGTAGATTAGATGTGGTGTTGAGGGATATAGTGTAGGGGAGAACTTTGTAGAGTAGGGCAAATGGTTGGACTCGATGATCCCATGGGTCTCTTCCAACCTAAATGATTCTATGATTCTGTGTTTAAGCTATTACTGATGTTCAGGTGATCTAAGCGGTTCCAGTTTTCATGACAGCAGCCTAGAGCTCAACCAAGTTCTGTTGATCCATCTTGCCTTGGATGACCAGATATATTTTCAGGTGTGAAATGCAGATATGAAGTGACTTCTGAAATGATTTGTATAGCCAACTCTTTATTCAGACATAGTATGAAAAACGGAGCTTGAAAAGCTTCTATCTGGCAAAAACAACTAAATGCTGTTCTGTGCTCAGTTGTGAAACTGAGGTTATAGTTTCTACAAATTATTCGAGGTAGTGTAAGGTATCCGTACTCTTGAACTGTTTCTCACCATCCTCTCCCTCAAGCAGAAACAACCAACCCCACTGCTGAGCTAGCAGAAAAGGCTGTGACAACTCTACATCCGCTTCACATCCCTTGAATGAACCGAGTTCAAACAGCAGCTAAAGATCTTTTAAATTCAAGATGTTGGCTCACAGGCAGCAGCCTGTGAGAGTGAGATGCTTGAAAGAGGTCACCACACCCAGTCATCTTCTGTGGCCCACCTTGGTTGTGGGTGTGATGCTGAAGCTGAGCCTCTCTGATGGGTAGCTGTCACCAGGAGTCAGGTCCTACTCCCCCACTTCTCTCCTCCCTGGCCCCCTCCTCACCATCTCTTGCTGTCCTGATACTAGCACAGATGGACTTGCTGGGTAGGTTAGCCGAGGGACTAATTGCTTTTGCGTGGGACTAGCTTTCAGCTGGTTCAGCTCCCCAAACCCCTGCCTGATGGCATCAGTGGCGCAAGAAAAGCAGCGAGGACGCATATGCTGCTTTTCACTAATGCCCAAATGATGGATTCTGCTAATTTATCCAAGAGACAATGATAGAGAGCTTCTGGATAATGACCCGACAAACATTCGTCTCTGAAGTGATGGCCTGGGGCTGAGAAGGGCTGACTAACACTCAAGTTAGTGACTTGGTCCTCACTCTGCTGCTGGCTGAGCGAGGCTGCAGGGGCTTCCAGGGTGTCCCTGAACTCAGTCACTGGGGACTTCACTGTCACTACTCACTTTGAGGCATGTGCATAAATGATTTGCTGGATCAGGGACCTACATGGTTTCCTTAAGGTCATATAAAAAAGCATCAGGAAAAAAAAAAAAAAGGCAGATTAGAAGTTAAAGTTCCTGTTCACTTGACCTGTGCCCAGTCTATGAAAATATTGTGCTGATTCTTTAGTAGGCAATTCCTTTTTTTTTGTTCAGTACAGTAGCAGTGTGATTGGGGCTGTTATTTCAATCATGCAATAAAAGACTGAAGTAAACAGTTAAGCTATGCACCAGGTGGTTTTTATTTCCAAAGAATGTAAGCTCTGAAATTTTTTGTGCTATCTTGTTTGTGTGCACTGTTTTAAGGCAGTTCAGGCTTTTCCCACCGTGATCTCTATGCTTTATATATTATTACAGAATTAGTGTTTACTTAATTCAGACTTCAGGACAATAGATCAATGCAGTTTGTTTTAGTAGTGTTAATTTGACCTTAGAAATCTCTTCATTAAAAAGGTAACTGTCATTTCCAATAAACTTTTTTAAATCCTCTGAAAGCTTGACATTCCTAATTTGCTGACAGTATCAGAACCAGGTTGGAGGGAGAGAGGGAGGGAGGGGTTTGCAGTTTTTGGTCAGTTGCCAGTATCCATCTGAAAGCCTTTACATCCTTGAGAAGATAAATTCATTCATCGGGGTGGGAAAACCGGGCCAGAATAAGATATTCTCGAGGCCAAGATCAACAAATAGAGTTCAGTATCAAAGGATCCAGAATACAGCTAGTTGATATCCAGTAGGATGCTATTCAGATTGGACACTTTTACACAAGCTCTGGGTTTTTTACCCTGGGTGTGGTAGTAGAAAATTGCTGATAAAAGAATGTCACTCTGACAGAATGTCACTGAACAAAAACTACAAAAGCTTTTTTTTTTTAAAAAAAAAAAGGCACTTACCTCAGTATTATTTTTTTTTAACTTTCCTGGGAGTTGCTAAAGCCTCTTCTGTCTTCTATTTGCATTCCTTCCATTTAATTTTGTATACAGTTCAGGTCAATTTGAAATACAGACCTTTGAAAAAAACAGCAATGGACCAATTGTTCCTAATCAAATTCTTTGCCGATAAAGGCAGAGGGTAAATACTGGGTTTTCTACTTTATAGAGAATACAGGCTGCAGAGAGCTAATAAAAAATAAATTCCAGTGGCATTTATTTGCTGTAGACCTTCCCTTTCCTTCCCTGGGGCACCCCTGAGATAGCTCGGTGGAAAAGCAGTAAAAAATATACACAGATAGCTCAGGTAAGTGCGACTGAATGGCTTGAAACCATGTAAGTTTTCTTCTAACTTAAACCAAGATGGTTAGATAACACACAAAATCCAGTGCCAGTGGGCAAGTGCTGTTTTGAGTGTACTTCTTCGGCTGGCTGCTTCGCACTTTCTCACTCAATGCCCGGCTGTTGACTTCAACAGAACTTCTGCTGCCAAAACCAGAATTTGAACTGAGTGTTGCCAGACATCTGAATTCTTAGCCATAAAAAATAGGTCATCCAAGCAAAGAATTTTCTTTCTATTTCCATTAATACTTTTTAATTGGACAGTGGCTTCCTGGTGTTCTCTACATTCAAAGACTGCCTCACTCTTTCTTGTTTTGAAAGCCAGAAGCAAGAGTTTCTTGTTTTAGCACTTTGCCATCGTAGGTTGTCTTATAATGTGTTTGGGGAAAAAAACAAACCCAACATATATGGTTTCTAAAAAAAGTATTCTTTCTTAAGTATTATCCTGAGTTTTGATGCTGGTGTGTGATTTGATATGCCACATGTGTGAATTGTGTAGCTAGGTATCCAAGCAGAAAAGTAGATAGCCAACTTCAAAATGTTTTCGCTTGTGGGATTTTGTTTCAGCTGTGATGTTTGGTTTATAGTTTCCATATAAACATTTAAAGGTCCTCAGTTTGGTTTCTGCAAATTTCTCAATGAGTATACCATATTAAAGCCTCCTTAAAGCTTCCCTGTTTGCATAACAGCACAACCTTTTGGTTGTCCTGAATCTATATTCTTCTTACATGCAGGCTGTAAAATGGTATTTTATACAACAAAGTGTGAGGGTTTCATTCTGAAGGAAATGGCGGGAAACATAAATCAGATTTTACTTATTCTCTTTAAATTAAGAATCTCCCTACTCTGTCTGTAGCTTTCTCTCATTCAGTTTTAAAGCATTCCAGTCACTGCTGTTTACAATCCATTTGCAGGTAGCAAATGGATTGGAGATTTAAAAAAAAAAAAATGGAGATTGCAAGTAGCGACCTCCTTTTATTGACCTTTCCAAATTGTTTTGCAGGTTGTGAAACTGAAGGGTCAAGTTCTGTCTGTGATGTATCGTTTTCGTACCAAAAACCGGGAATGGATGCTGATCAGAACCAGCAGCTTCACCTTTCAGAATCCTTATTCTGATGAGATCGAATACATCATCTGCACCAACACCAATGTTAAGTATGTGCCTTTCCACATGCTCACATATGTAGTTTTCAAAGAATTTAAGTATTGCTTTTTGCTGTAGAGCACACCCTGATTTTTGGGTAGCCTGTTTGTAGCTCATTTGTTTCTCTATAACAGTGCAGTCTGTAACAGGGTTTTTCTGCATCATGACATCTCCCAGCGTAGCTGATTCTCTGTGTCATTATCCTGTGATGCTTCCAGGGCCTGGCAGCACTGGGGGGAGAAACGTCACTTATCTGTTATGTCATTAGACAAACCCATTGATCCTGGTCCAGGCTGCCTTAAACTAGCACAGAGCTTCCACCAGCAGACCAGCTGTCCTGATATTGGAGGAAGATTAGCCTGATTCCTAAGCCAAAGAGAAAATTCCATGTCCGTGTTAGCAAGTATCACACAAGTAAGCAAGACTCCTGCCTCTTCTTCATTGTGATCAGACCATTCTGTAGTCCTGGACATCATCTCCTCGTGCTGCGTCTGCTTTTACAGCCTGTGAATGCTGGCAAAACGATTTCCTGGGAGGCTTGAGTGGGAAGGGTTCCTGATACTCAATTAAGATCTGGTGGAACATCCCCAAGTATGGGGACAGATCCAACCCCTTACCATACGAGGGGAATTAAACCATCGTGTCTTTGAATTTGAATTAAACCATTGTGTCTTTGAAATTGAATTAATATTTTCAAAAATCTCTCATTGGGCCTCTTAGGAGGAGGTCACCCTAGGAGTACAGTGGGGGTTTATCACAGTGTTAACTGGGCAAAGAAGCTTTTGGAGCCTCCCAAATCCTGAGCCAGTAACTAATCAGACCTTGATAAAGCTATTGCTTTATAGTGTGGGTTTTTTTTTTTATTTCTTCTTCCCAATATAAATTTAATCTATTTCTAACCCAAAATCTGCTTCTGGTCTAACCAAAGATTTTTTTGCCAAGTTTGGAGCTCAGAGGAATTTACTGCTTTTAAGATCTCAACCTGTTAGACTGCATAAGGGAAAAGCTGAACGAGCAGTCATCCGGTGGAGATGCATGCTGAGAGCTCCACCTGCAAAACCAGACTCCTGGCGCTTTTTCATTTGAACTCAGAAAGCTAGTTAAGTGTGTCTGGGTGTTCCTTGACGTGCTTCTTTGGACTTTACACAGAACTGGTCTAGAAGAGCTGCATTTTCTCTCACTTGAAACCCAACATCATCAACGTTTTGCTCAGTTTTTTCTGTATATCCAAAAAGCTGGGCTTAACTGAATAGTTAAGTTCGTTGAAAACAAGCAAATGTGCCTTGAAATCAGACAGCTAAATATCTCCCTTTCTTCACTATGCATCAAAATAGATATTTCCACATTTCTGCTGTCCTGTATTTCTTTTCCAAATAATTTGTGTACGCAAAAGCAGGCCTGCCAAATAAAAAGGGACTTCGGAAATCTGTCCCAGGCTTGGCTCTTAATTGTGCTTTGTTCCTAACGGTTCACAGATCAAAAGGTGGGGCTGTAGACTTATGTTGTGTTGACTCGGGGAATGTGTGTTTTTTCTGAGCCCCTGCTATACTGTCCAGCTTGGCATCGCAGCACTTACTGTGATGAATAGGACCGTGCCAGCTTCTGGCTCCTGTTGTCTCCCTTGCCTGGACTGAATAACAACCCAGAAATGTTGACCTAATATGGAAGTTGCCTGCTGCTACTTTGACAGAGGATGTTCCCTCTTTCTGTCATGTTGAAAATGTTCTAGTCTCATGGCAAGATGCAGCCCATTATACATCTGTTTTTGAATAGTAGAAAGAATGCATTATTCAAACTGTTTTCTGTTTTTTCCCCCTGTTTGCTCCCACTCTCAGACAGAATTCCAAAGAGGACTTACTGTAATGTATCTTGCCTCTTTCTGGATTTATTTTTTCTTCCCACATTTGGGGTCATGTTTTGACTTCTGATTTCCTAGATGCCTTGGGGAGTGGTATGTCATGGTAACTGTTGATTTCTGCCTCCTGGATCAGCTCCTGCTGGGGCTGGTTGCTCAGCACCGACCCCGGTGTGCGTGGATGTCCTTACATGTTGGTGGAAGGATCAGATGCTCTGGGTCCAGCAAAGCTCTTCAGAGGGAGAGCAAGTGGGGCTGCCCTCCACTGTGCAGCTGTAGGCAGTTCTGCACAGAGACAAATTTTGATTTGTCTGTCGCTGCGATAACCCAGCCAGCTCCATAGCATACAGGTTTGAGGTGGCTGAAAATTCAGCGTAAAGTTGTAAAGCCAGAGGATCTAGGTTTAAATTGGTTTTTAACTTAGGATAGTTTAAAGCCACAGTACATCTCTGTTAACAGAATAGCTCTCAAGTTGGTCTGTGAACAGGGTTTTCCCAAAAGACTGTAGAGGGCGGTGATGGTTCCAGTTGTGGAAGGATTAATCGATTATTTTTTATTTCCTTGTTTGTTTGGTTTGTTTCTTTTTTTTTAATTTATTTTATTTTTAATAAAGATACTCCTTTGGAGTTTCAAGCAGTCAACTTTTCAGACTTTTGGTGCAGAAGGATAACGAAACACTAGGTTCAAATGTTCACTTAGTTCCTTGCAAAAAAAGAAAAGAAAACTTCTTGCAGTTTCACTTGGGTGTAGTCATCCAAGAGAAACTTCCTGCACAAATGAAGCATTTAACGTTTAGCATTTGTGCTCTGTTAGGCTGAAAAGAAGAGTCCCCTGTTTCACCACATTTTCCTGTGTAGTTGGGACTGTTTGCTTTCCAAAAAGAAATAATAATTGTGATCAGTGTTTATTTAATGTACACATAGAGCAGCGTTTGAATAAAACGATCTGTTATGGTGACAGATCAAACTAGATAAATGTCTTCCCATATATACAGAAGAAAGACATTTTCCTGACCTTTATGGAAATTCTGATTCTTTCATTTTTGAAAGCCCCGTGTCTCACTGCATGCATTTATGAATTCTTCAGTTGACCTGAGTTCCAAGACTTTTTGTTTCGGATTGAGCTGGCCCGCCCGGGTCAGTGCAGGAGGCAGCCTGACGGGCGAGTCAGCCAGTGCTTGTGGCAGAGACTTTCTGTTTTGGATTGTCGTGGGCCAAATTACTAAAGAAGTCAGCTATTCTGATAGAATCCCAGTCTAAGATACTGCTGCTAAAGACTTACTTTCTTATGATCCTTGTGCCATCTATGAGCTATCTGATTCCTCGAGGCTGGTGCTAGACAGACCTCACAGGGGTGAGTTGAAGCTGTAGGCTAAAAGAGGGAGATTCTGATGTGAAAGAGGATTTTACAGCGACAGCCCTAAGGCTTTTATTAGTCCCTTTTTGTCCAAACCAGGCACAGGAAGCATGTGTTGCCTGTATTACATAAAAATAGCTTGGTTAGGGATACAGTGGTATTCTTTCTCTCCCACCATAGAGACTTTTAATTTTAAAATTCAGATCATTTTTTTTGGTTCCTGTGATGCCTGGAAATGGAACAGGTGACTTCAGTGTTCATAGAGAGAGGTTTGTTCAGATGAAATCCTCTCCAGTGTCAAAGGACCTTTCACAGAAGTCTTGCCTTTTCCTCCCAATACATTTACTGAAGTAAACTTGAGTTAACTGTCAAAACCTTCAGATTCGCTGAACTGTTCCTTGTTCAAGCCAGGTGCTTTCCCACTTTCTCACCAAAGCTGTGGGTGAGGCAGGAGTACCCGCAGTTGACCCAGGTGATACCCTTCTTGCTACGTTGGGTGGCCTGGAGAGCCAGGAAATTTCTCTTTCATTAATTCCTTGAAGCTGTGAAACTGCAAGTGAAACCAAAGATAGTTTGGGTTTTGGTTTCAAAGTCAGAAGGTGGTTTTGCCCGAACTGATGATAATCCCTTGTTCTGTAACGATCTAGCAATTGGACGACTGATGGGACCTGCACGTGTTGACTCTTTGGTCAAGGGGCTGGTTAGACGAGGGGGTCTGCAGCAACCCCGAAAGCCTCGCTCTGCTCTGCCTGCTTGGCTGCTCCGTGAAGTGCTGCACAGTTTCTCACGGGTTTCAAGCATCATTTGAACTGTTTGCACAGTAGCAGCAAACAACAGCAGAAGATGCTCCCCTGGCCTTGCATTTCAGTCTTTAATTAAGTGCAGCAAGGCTTGCACAGATTTTGGCAGAGACACACACACACACGCGTTTGGGTTTTATAGGAAATGGGTTTGGGAGGTTGTTCCCAAAGTTCAGTGCTGTTAACACAACGTGGTGTTTATATTGTGCTGCAGCTTAATGAGTCTTAGAGATGAAAGATAGAGAAGGGTGAAGGAGCACTTAGTTAGAGAAGTGCCTACAAAACAAATAACTAGTAAGAATGCTGTTTGGTTTGGCTCATTTGTGTATATATGGCTAAATCAAGAAAACATACTTTATACAGAACAGAAGAGACCTAATGTGCTGTTTATTGACACACGCACCGAGTTGTTGGTAATAAAAACAAATGAAACAGTGTAATTAGCTTTCACGTTAACAACAGGATTGAACGGGTGTTTATTGTCCACAGGGTGGTATTTAGAAAAACTTCCCCGTAGATTTGCCGTGATTAAATTACCTCCCAGAGTTCTGTTGGAAAAGTATGCATTTTATGCTCACAAACAAAGAATTTCTTTGCATTCCAGAGGTAATTTTTAGGCATTTTCTGTTGGCTAAAATAATGTGGAAAAACCATGGCTCTCTAATGACCTGGAGGAGTGACATTTTTTTGCATGTTACTCATAGCACAAAAGTGATTCTATGTATTATGGGTCCTTGCACCATCAGGCTAGCAGAAGGCTTTTGGCCATCTACTCCAGTCTTCTGTTTGTTTCAGGTCACAGATTTTTTTGTCCATTTTGCCATGGAGCCTAGTAACTGGTGTCTGAGCAAAGTGTCCTCTGGAAAAGCATCAAGGGATAGAAAAGTCTATTACTTATGTCAGTAGGTTGTTTGAGTGATCCCTCATGTTCCCATCAGCTTCTGCCTAATTTATCACTTGATTTTGCCCCCAAATTTGTCTCTCAGTCCCTTGACATGGGAATTTATCTAGCTCAAAATTTAAGATTTGGATAAAAATCTGAAATTCAAACCTATGGCCAAAAATGTGTCCTAATTTTCCAGAGTTTCAAATTCAAGGTCTTGCTATTTTGCAAAATCTCTTCTACTGTCACCTGTCACATGATAGTGTCTCTTGGGGTAAACTCTGTGTGCTGTGTAGTTCCTCTCCATTAGGTGATTTTTCCTTCAGGCAGAGGCCATAAGTGTATAGAAACTGTGACCACTGTCAGGTATCAATCTTACTTTCTTGTCAGTCTGACTCCAAATTTATCCTAATCTTTGAGATTTAGCATAATTTGGGAGGGTTTATATCTTCTTTGCTGATAGCAACAATTAATATGATTGTTTGGTGGGTTGGTTGGTTTTTTTAAATTAGGAGCTTTGAATTTGTGTCCTTTCAAAATATAAAAATAAAAAAAAAAGGAAGGGAAGAAATGGATTCAGAAGGTGACTGGGCTGGATATATTACAACTATATAAAAAGCTGTACATTTTTATAAATGAGCAGTATTTGAACACGTAAAATGTGAATATGCCTGACTTACCATCACTTCCATGCCTACAGGTCACCTGTCAGTTAATTCTCATGATTTCCAACTATTTGATCTGTTGATATCGGCTAACGGTCACAGTTAAGTGACAGCACCTGACTGAATGCAAGTAAAGTGCATTTCAAAGATTTACAAGATTTTCAACAGTACAGTTCTTCATTCTGGCACACAGCCTCTAATGTTTATTGGCTCCAGCAGTTTCTTTTGAAATATTTTTCTATTGCTGCTGCACATTTAATTTTTCCTAATTACATATCATTGGATTAATGCTATTACTTCCAGTGATTTTTTTATGTCATTTAAACAATGGATATTTTTTGTTCAGTTCTGATTAGCAGGAAAAGGAGACTTGTGTTTCCTGTAGCATTTGTCAACACAAATTGCTTTTGTGTAATGTCTTGATTTTATACAGTAGCACAAGGAATTTATTTCTGGACATTCACTGCCTTAAAGGCTTTCAAAAATTGGAAAGAATCTGGACTTGGATCCTGAGAAGAGTAGAGCCAAAGTATGTTAAATAGGTTTTATTACAAAGAAGGATTTATATGTAGTTCTTTCTGGCTCAACAAGTTGTTCCATTTGGTCTGACGTGCTTCAGACAGAGCTTTGATCACTTTTTCTCATTGACTGGCATCATTCAGTGTTAATGTTACTGGAGTTTGCCCGTTTACTTCAATGGGATCGGTGAAGGGGTTCTGGTATGTTCATCGTTAACATGAGGAAGACATTCTTGGTGTCTTGATAGTGAATTCTTAATTCCTCTATAATGAAGTTTTATTCCATCCTCCATTACTTACCCCCCTGCATTTCTGTGCTATTGCAGCAAAACTCTGCATGTGCCCTGTTACAGCCTGGTGTCACAAGCTTTCTCAAGAAGAAAGCTTTAAAAACAGATGGATCTCACAGCAAAGGATTTACTAAATCATCTGAGATGTTTCCCTTGGAGTATAAAATAGGAGCCCATAACTGATGCTTTTTGTATATTAACTGAGTTTTGTAACACAGTCACTTTTTCTCCTTTGCAGACAACTTCAGCAGCAGCAAGCAGAACTTGAAGTACATCAAAGAGACGGGCTGTCATCCTATGACTTATCGCAGGTGAAATTTCTCAAGTTTTTATTTTTCTGCCTCTGATCTTTTAAAACGTAATGCAAAGGCAGATTTCAGCAAAATTAACAATACAGTGTGACTGTCCCTGCGTTCCTTTTTGTCAAATATGACAGAGGAATTACTTTCCTCTGTGTATCTCAACAGGTGCCCGTTCCAAGTATACCAGCTAACGTTCATGAGGGTGGAAAGTCTGTGGAAAAGCCTGATGCTATCTTCTCCCAAGAGAGAGATCCTAGATTTGCTGAGATGTTTGCTGGAATAACTGCTTGTAAGTTAATGTCTCTGATGTTTAATTTTTAATACTGTGTTAAGCTTGGTTACATGATGTGGAGCACAGCTTCCAGAGAATGAATCGAAACTACAGCGTGGCGGAGAAATTTCCAAGCAATGTCGATCTTCAGGACATTTCCTAGAATTTGCTTTGGATTGCTATTTCCCCTAAAGATGATGAGGAGTAAATTCAAGGAGGGTAGGACAGCTTTGGTGTAACCAGAGCTGACTATTTTTGATTCCCTTCTCACTTCACAGGGGCACCTTAAGCAGTTTTGGTAGATACTCAATACACTGAGCACAACTCGCCTTTTCCAATAATGTATTTTCTTTCTTAAACAGCAGATGTGAGTTCATCTCCCTAAAGAGACACGGATTTAAAAGGTTACCATGAAGTCTTAAGATAGGCCTGCAATTTCTTTTTTTTTTCAAATCACCAGATTTTATCAAATCCCTGAAGCATCGATGCTTTCAGAGGCATATGCCTTGAAGTGTAGTCAGATACTTGTTTTCTGGTCAGTTGAGGCACCTCCAGTCCCGTTACCTGACTGTGAGTCATTGCTTTTTTCCCCATAACTTTTAAACTTGTTGGCAAGTTCCTGTAAGAGTGATAGGAGTCTCAGAAATAGTGCATTCTTCCGTATTTTGTGAAAATTACTGTGAGGACAAAGAGTCCTTACTGAGTGTCCTCACTGAAGGATTTCCCAGCCCTGTTCCAAGAGGTAGCAGCCAACTTGTCAGCTGGACAGATGTAGCTGACTCAAACTAGCCCCAACCTGTGCTGCCTGTTGCCCCAGTAGGCAGAAGTCATTGAGAAGACTGGCAGCTGAAAGGGTCATTCAAAATATATCTGTAGGAAACTAGGCTCATTAATTCTACTGCGTGCGGAAGAACTCATTAATTGTTTATTGTTCTTAACTGTCCTCACAGAAAAAGAGAAGTTTTTACATTTGTTTTAAATAAATCTATGTGCAAGTGTCATGCAGTGCATGAAGGAAACAACCCACAGGGTTTGACTCCAGGGGTGTTGAGAGGTGACCTCACTGTGTTGGTTTCTTATGCCTGGCTTGGCCTTGTCAAATGGAGAAGGCGTTGTCAGTACGGGATAGACTCGATACTCCGTCTTCCTGTTGCTGGGACTTCTCTGTTATTCCTCTTCATCCTTGTCTGTCTACAGACACTTCACTGCAGTGAAGTCAACAGCTGAGGCAATAAAAAGGGTCGTCCATTAGAAGGTAGCAAGACTCCAGCCTTAAACACCAGAACATGTTTTTCCAGGCAAGAACATCTTGCTTTTTGGCTGCCTTATTGGCTCTTCTTCAGCCAGTTCTCGACTGTTTGTGGGGAAGGGTTAGGGTTAAGGGTCTAGCAAGCTGTGAGGTAGCTGGGAGGTTATGTTCTTGGAAATGCCATTTCTCTTTTCATTCTTATCAATTTACAGGCTATGCTTTTTTTGGGACGTTCTCTCTGTCTGAATTTTTCATGGGAGCTGTGATCAAGGTCTTCTCTGAATGATAAAAAGAGATGGTTCACAGTTAGAGATGGGGTACACTGTCCAAAACCAATATTGACAAACCTGCATGCTGCCTGCCAGACATTTGCATTATGTTGATTACCAATCTCATTCTTTGCTACATTCTGTAAAAATACAGGTTTGACAGAGGGAGATTGTTGCCGTAATTGCATGCAGTGTCCACACATAACTGAAAAACAAAGGTGAGGAGGGGAAGCAAGTGCCTTGAGGCACAGGATGATGTGGTCTTACAGACATCTACATCCTACAGGCAGAAACACTGGAAGAAGGGCAGTATCATTGACCAGCAAAGTGATGGGGTTTAGAGAGAAGCAGGTCTTAAGGATGCAAGTAAAAACACCAAAATAAAATATGTTTTCAGTGCTGTATCGAAGGTGGGAGCAGAGAAAGTAGAGTGTAAGGCCCCAAGCAAGAATATGGCTGGAAGAGATGTGGGCCAGATTCAGAGGCTGAAGAGCATTCCATGTAACTCTGGAGAGAGGTCTTAAAGCCAATTTAGCCGCTTGCGATTAGCTTAGCCATTCCCTTTGTCTTGTCCTCATCCTGCGGCATGAACCTCGGTAGCTGCCACGGCAACTCTGCTCCGCTTGAGGAATTCCAGTTCATTTAGGGCACTCTCAATTTTGCTGGTGAGCTGTTCTCAAATATCTAAAGTACCCACAGGATTTTGGCTCAGTCCCTTCCAACCCTGAGAGTTTGGTATTCCTGTAAAGGGTAGCCTTAGAAAACGGGATATCTCATGCACAAAAAAAAAGGCAAAATCATTTGTCCTTCTTCTCAGAGATATCTCAAGCCATTCATAACTCTTCTTACTACGTACAAAATCTTTTCTACACCTTGTCCCCATTTCTTCTTGATTTTTCATGTGAGAGCATAGGTTTGCAGCCTGGACTCGGTGTCTGTGCTGGGCAATATGTAGCCAGTGAGGAATTTGTACAGATTTCTACTTTAGAGAGGAAAAGCAATGACAGCTTACATCAGTAGCATACATGTTCTTTCTTCGAGGCCCCTGTGAGGTTATTTGAGGTGGGTTTTTTTCTTTGGGAAAGCGAGCTTAGATTCATGTCAGGAGTATAACGTAAGAAGAATTTAGGTAACAGAGAAGAGCTGGTGTGTGTTGGAGGCCTTTGGTGAGCCACACTCACAAGGTTTCTAAAAGCTACAGAAAACGAAAAAATACTTCTGTTACTTATGAATTGAGTGGGCCTTGTGTCCAGGAGAGCATCTTGTGAAATAAGTGGGAATCTGAAAAGAGCCAAGGGGAAAATGAAGAGGCAGACTTGATTTCTGGGCCTCTCAAAGGTGCATAACAACAGATGATTGCAAAGCCATCAGTGACTTGCGCAGTATTTTATGCTTGGAGGTAGTAAGGGAAGATGGGGATAGCTGAATAAATGGTGGTGGAACAGACCTTCACATTATTTTAAGAACAGTAGTAGTAGTGAGGTTTCCCTGGGCTTTGGAATAATCCAGTGCCAGAAAATTAAATTAAAGGGCCAAATGACACTGTTCACCCAGTACTGTTTCATTCAATTATTGATTGATCTCCAGTTGCCACATTACGACTATAAAAGTTAATGGCATCTCCATGTGTGTGTAATTCACTACGCTGGTCTGTCTTACACCCCAGTGGGTGCTTGCTTCCTATTTCATGGCTCCCTCAAGCCACATATAGGACAGCAAAATCCATGAGAGGACGGTGTGTTGCCTTGCCGCAGAGTACGTCTTGCGGACTTACAGAAGTGCCTCCAGCCACCTGAGAGACAAATGCAAGGAGGGGCTGCAGGATGACCCAGGTCTGCAGGTGGTGCCCCTGAGACCTGCAGGCATGCCACCAAGCTGCTTGGAAGAGCTGGGTACTCCTCTCTGGCTGTCCTGGAGGGAAGCAGGCTGTCAGATGCTTAGGAAAGGGGCTCTTTGACACCATTCCTTGGGATTTTTAACCCATTGGGGTGTAGGCCTGCAGCCACTACCTCAGTGCAAAGAGGCTGCAATAACAGCAGCAGCCCTGGAGGGCTTCTTCAGGAGCCCAGAACATACCATCACCTGAGGCCACCCGCATGTAGGCCACAGAGGTGCATGTGCATCAGACCTTCTTCAAACTAGGCTTGTTTGGCATTCCCACGTTCCCCTGAGCAGACTTTCCCATCTTTCTTAGATAGAACCTTTTTTCCCCTTTCCAGTCTGTAGCTGGAACTCATGTACCCATCACTGCCCACTGTCCGTCTCCTGTTCCACCACCTGCCTGCATGGTCAGGAGCAGCTTCCAGCAGGCAGAGAAGGTCTGGGCTGCGTGGCTGGAGGGCATGTACCACTATGTTCCATGCAAACAATAGCATTAATGAGGTACATTCTGGGAAATGGGTATGAAGTAGACACAAACCAGCTGTACCTCTCATTTCATACTGAATTGTCACATAGCCCTTTTGGTCATCCTTAATGTGTTCCACGGGGATTCTTCATAAATCTTGAAGAGGAAAAGAAAAATTCATCGCAATGCTCATTAAATAATTTTGCCTTCGCTTTCTCATCCCCTAAATTTTTTCCTTTCTGTGTTTTGTTTTTCTCTTGTAGCAGATAAAAAAATGATGGCCTCGGCATCCACAGCAGGAAACCAGCAGCTTTACTCACAGGGAAGCCCATTTCAGCCAGGACATTCGGGAAAAACTTTCAGGTACTGTAGTCCAGATCCTGAACGAACCCGTTTCTGTCTGAGAGTGAGGGACTGTTCCCCTTTGATCTGGTGGAAATAAAACTGATGTAAGATGGAAGGGCTTTCTTTACATGAATGAACTTTGGTTTTGTGTACACTTCACTGCTATGTGCCGTCTCAGCACTTGGACTAGGCTTATGAGCTGAAAGTAGTGGCTGGTAAATAAATACTTGTTGATGTAATTGGACAAAGCTAAGAAGCAGCAGCAGATCATGCAGGGAGGTAAATCTGAGAGGTGATGGGGCAGGCTCAGAGATTGGAGGATCATTCAACCAACATCAGAAAGTGCAAAGATTTGTTTTGTGCTTCCAGCTGCTGGTACTTCTTATGGCTGCATCGAAGGTGATCAGTGTGGACATCTTATAAAAAGGAACAGAGGGAATCATCCAAAATGATTCTATGATTCTGTGCTTCATCCATAGTGCCCAGCAAGGGCTGGGACATGGGCATGAACAGTTTTCTGAGGCAACTTCCAAATATACATAAGGTGGTGCTCCAGCATTTTCTGAGACACCTTTGAGTTACTCAGAGCATGTGTTGTTGCCTTCCAGCTGGTAACACACATTTGGCTAATGGGAAGTTTAAGAGTTTGCCTGCATTTCCAGCCACTTTTTGAGAGTGTGGTAACAGTGATTATTATATTTACCTACATGTCCTTCATAGCACCGTTCAGGGACCATGATACTGAAGCTTCATTCTCCTGTTTTGGACCAACCAGGGTTGTGGAGGAACAGCCATTCAGAGCCTGCCTGTCAGTTCCACGAATTTGGAAACATCTGCAAACTATAATTTTATTTAAACCAATATGTTCTTAAAGTTATAATTGCTAATAATCTCAGCGTTGAGAAATAAAATCCTATGTGTCCGTTTTGTCAAATTAAAACCAAGAGTAGCTAGGGGAGGAAATGACAGTAAATTAAAATGTCTTTGAACGGGATATTGCATATTACTGGATAGTTGACTTGCCATCTTGGGGTTTGGCATGTGATTTGTTCATGTTCTTTGTTATATTCCTGATGTTTTAACTATAGCTTTTTTCCTGCTGCTGTTCTATTACATCAGATAATGACACATGTGTAGCATTTCCACCCTCGATGAACTGCTGTCCCTGGATTCCCTCCAGGATGATCCATTTGGTCACTGAGCTTGGGCAGCCTCTAAGGCACTATTTTGCAGACTCCTGGTTCCAAAGTTTGTATTCCAGATGCAGTCCAAGCCCTTTAGATGAAGCAGCTGTTGTGGGCTTCCCAGTCCAGCCAGATTTAGATGGATTTTCTGGTCCACATTTCCCTCTTTGGAGACCATGGTAGTGCAATATAAAAATAAAATAATAATTAGAAAAAATAAACACACCAAAAAAAAAAAGAACAAAGCAAATTCTACAAAGATACACTTTGCTTTTAGGCAGCATGAGAAAGACAGAATAATAACTCCCATATTCAAGTGTCTGCCATGTTTTGCTTACCACTCGGAGGGATTTTGTCAGCCTTCTTGGAGGAATCCGATCCCTGCTTCCTCTCTGCTCAGCCTTGCTTACTTCTTGTCCCAATCTGCTCTCTTTTTTTCTCTGTAAAATTGTGAAAACAGGCTCTATAGAAGGATTGGAGAAAAGAGCAAGCTGTTTCAATTGATGCACAAAAGCTTTTGCTTTATGTTGTGGCTTCATTATATTCATTTACGTATTCCTAAATGACATATAAAATGAAAAATATGTATTTTAATATATAAAAATACATAAAAGCACATTCACAGTGTGTGGTTATATAGATTCAGTTGTTCAAGACTCCCATCAGAATAAAATGGCAATGTGGAGCAGTCCTTCACAAAATTTTCCTTCTAATTAGGAATTCCTGCAAAATTTCTCTGTAGTGAAATTCAATAATTAGGAAACGACTAACGTATAAACAAGTTCCTTTGGAAATACTTTTTTGTTTTTAAATTCCAAAGCTATTACATTACTTTAAATTTCTGTCTTAATAATTCTTTTGCCTGGGTTTATAACTGCATGCTCTTCTTTAGCATCATTTGGTGAAAATAGAAATTAACAGCTCATATTTTATTATAAGCACTTCTTCATTTCTCAGACAGGAAACAAATAAAGAAGTACTTATAAGTATCATCTTTTTGTACATCTTCATTTAGGGCAACATTTAAGAAAATGCTTAAATACTGTTGACTTTAAGCACAAATTTAAAATTAAGTACCTGCTTGAATACTCTCTGCAAGCAGGTTTCTTTAACACAACAAATATTGAGCTAGTATGGAGCTAGGTGTTTATGCAGCATGTGTCGGGCTGATTTTATTCCTCCAAGTCCTTCCAAAGGGATTATGGAAGCATAATTCAAAACAGTTCTGCCCTCCGTGTCTATTTGAAGCGATATTTTAGACTGCCGATACATTTCATAGTTGTGTGATGGTTTTAAGTTGTTTTATGTTAAGATTTCTTGAACGATTAGTTTTGATGTGATTATCAAAATTTCCATAACTGGAGTACTATCTATGCATGGAGAACGTAACCTACAAGTGAGGCTCTGTTGCTGTTCCTTCAGTTCGTCCGTGGTTCACGTGCCCAGTGTGAACGACATCCAGTCTTCTTCATCAACAGGCCAGAATCTGACACAGATTTCTCGCCAGCTAAATCAGAGTCAGGTTGCCTGGACAGGAAATCGCCCACCATTTCCAGGACAGGTATTGATTAAAGGTGTTTTATCTTCACGGTCGTTGAAGGTTTGCAATCCCTGTGATTTTTACAAAAGAACTAGTAAACCCGGTTTGTAACGTGATTGAATGTACTTTGTCGGTGGTGGTTGGAGAGAAATGTGTTCCCCCAGTTCTGTTCCTTGGCAGGTAATGATAATTTGAGACAGCTGCCCTACACGTAACTGCATTTAGTTTGTAATAGTGTTCATAATAGTGGCAGTCACAACGCTGACATAAATCCCGCTGGAAGGGCTCGCTCTTGCGTTTATTTTTACACGTTCACTGAATGAAATAAAAGAGGACAGCTGTTGGGCTTTAGTATTCAGCCTGACATTGAAGCATTGGACCACGGCCTTGCATTAATCAGAAAGGGGCACAGGCAAATCCAGGCACAAATTCTGAGCAGAGGGTACTCAGCTGGTTGCCCCCCACCCCTCCGTGGGCGCTGCCTGCTGCAGCTCGCACCGTGTCGGGCGCTGGAGGAAACAGCATATCCCTCCGTCAGACACCCCATGCTTGGCAATCTTAGCCCAGAAACCACTTTGTTCTGCGTAGCAATAAAAAACCAAAAACAACAACAAACTGGTTTGAAACTCTGTTAAAGACAAAAAATAGGAAATAATCATGTTTGGTCTGTCACTAATGCTGCTCTTGATTAAGAGCAGCTCTTGACTTTCCATTGTTCAGAAGGGTAGAATGGCATGTTAGGGCAGGCACCAAACAATTTTTCAGTAACTGAATTTTTTCCACATTAATCACATTTATCCTGCCCAGCCCTCTGTGACACAGTTATTCTGTCACACCTGTTTGGTGAAATCCAGCCATAACATCAATTTATTTTTTTAAATGATATGGAGGATGCTAAAAATGGTGAAAAACAATTTACTCGTTGCTCTTACTGTCCAAATTCTGCCCAAGTCAAGAGGGGCTGTATGTGAGTAGAGTAGGGAAATTGGATTTCATTCATTCATCATAAGTAAATGAAAACCGAGTTAAGCCTTGCAGAAGTGACACGTCATGATCTCACTGCCATTGTGGAAAGCTCTAGAAATGTACAATTTCTTAGCTTGGAACTGAGTGGAAGACTTAATTACATCTTCATCGTGTTTATATGCCTGTTGGGATCTGTTTTCTTCCCCCAGTTCCTCTGCATTTGCCCTAGAGAATGGCTTCACTTGAGCGCATTGATTGCCAATAACAGTGCATGTTGTTAGAAGTATCCAGAGATGTAATCACCTTTAATTTCTGGGTTTGGAGCTGGTTAGGCTGTGAGTTTTTCTTGGAACCGCTGGATTTGTTCATAATGCAGGAAATGGTTTATGGGCAGATTCTGTCTGTAGTGTTAGATATTGCTGTAGCACATGACTTTGGATGAGACACTTCACCTCCCTTAGTCTCAAACTGTGTAGTGCAAAGCCATCTTGCAGCATTTAATCATTGGGGTATCATTCTTGGAGATCCTGTGACGAAGTCATTATGTAGATGAAAATGACAGCAGGTTGGTTTTCAATACCGTAAAATTAACACAGCTGCCCAGTTAAAGCAAAGTTAGACTGTGCTTTAACTCCCTCACAAGCCTTTTACAAGGCAAAAAACCTGCTGTCTGTGCTTTATAAGCAGGGAGAGAAAGAGACTCATTAGCTTTGAAACTTTGACCGTTTACCCCCAAGCACTCGTAAGACTCTGGTCCTCTGAGAACTGCATGTATTCTGTAAGACATCCAGATAACTATGATTTTACTGTGGCACTGCAAAATCTAAACACCTGGCAAATAAGGGTTAATTCTTCATACCTGTTCACTTTGAGATTAATCCTTGTAATAGAAGTGAAGGAAATATTTTTTTTTCCAAGTAGCTCTGATACTGAGAATGTGCAAGTTAATCAGCAGGAGAGCTGTAAGTGTTGGTTTATAGTGTGTTGTGTTCCTTATGCAGCAGTAAAGTGTCTTTGACAGAGATGAGATACGGCTGAGACAGGAGTAAGATGCCTGTTCGCTTGTGCAGTTAATTTAGTCTGTATTTACATTGACAAAGAGTGAGTCTGCTGTGCTGTTCCTCCACAACAAAACACATTCCTTTATTTTTACCCCTTATTCTTCAGCAAATTCCATCTCAGTCTGGCAAGGCTCAGTCATCTCCCTTTGGGATTGGAACAAGTCACACCTACCCAGCTGATCCATCGTCATACAGCCCCCTTTCCAGCCCAGCCACCTCTTCTCCGAGTGGGAACGCCTACTCCAGCTTAGCAAACCGAAGTGCAGGGTTTGGTAAGTTTTAAATGGCATAACACAGAAATACACATAAAAATGAAACTCTCCAGATTTAACTTCCTTAAAAATCTTCCAACCTGTTCTTTTAGTGGGTCTGTTGGGAGCCCAGGGGTTGAAAAGGGTTTTGCTTTTAACCATTTGAGCAGAGTGGACTGAGGTGTCCTGTTCCCTCCATGCTGCATCTTCTCCACATCCACCACACTTCAGAATATTGTGGCATTTTATGGTATGAGGGCTTTTTTTTATTTTTTTGGTCTGTTTGGGTGTTTTTCTTCAGTAAATAGTGCCATGAAAGATTTAAGTTCCTTACAACAGTAGTACACACCCTCCCAAATTGTGGTCAACAGGTTCAGTTTCTGTTCACTTCTCAGTAGAAAGCGCAAATGGCACAAATTTACATTCTTTTAATTTTGCAACTTCCCTGACTGCACGCCAGTGTCCTCTTGCCCAGAGATGGCTTGTTGGAGTTTGGCTGGAGACAGGATTTTTTTGTACCCACGCTGCTACTAACCTACTCAGAGTAGGTGCCGTGTTTTGCAATGGTTTTCTTTTCCTATTACATGCTAATTTTGTGGCTTTCAGACCGTGAGCCACTGGGTGACCCTTGGTAGGTTTTCCATACTTATAATATTCGAGAGTAAAAAAGAATCCATCAGTGATAAACGCACGTGGAGCCCACAAAGAATGATGCTGGCTGGTAACAACGTGCAGTTCCAAAAAGCATGGGTAGCCGTGTGCTAATGTGTGTCACTCTTCTCTGTCTCTGGAGAGTAAGAGCGTAGGCTGTTGGAGCTCAGCCCCCTGGGGGGCAGAGCTGCTGCCCAGAAGAAGCGCACAGAAGCGGGGCTCTTCCCATAGAGCTCATTCCCGCCTCCATTTCCACAACTGTACAATGTTTTGTACGTTTGTTTACAAGACAGCCTTGCATTCCGAGGCGTAAACTGCTTGGCAAGGACCCTTTTACCTAATGAGAAACATTTCCTGACCTACATCAGTTTGGATGCTATTAATAACGCGGAGACGAATGTCCTGAACCTCCAGCCAGTGGTAACCGTTTTGCTGAAGAGAAGCATCATTTGCCTCACTGAGTCAGTTCCAGTGTATTGTTCTGAGAATGAAAATAACAACAACAATAATAATAATAATAATAATAAAAATCCAACCAAAAACCTCAACTTGCAGCTTTCTTTTGAAGGGGAACTTAGATGAGTTTTGTTTTGGCCCATAACATGGCTGCAGGGGTTCTGAGTCAGCTGAATTACTGGTTGTGCTAAAGTCAGCAAGGGAAGAGCTGTAATTATCTACTTCAGATGTGATAGAAATACGTCACTACGGCCTGTGTGCTTTCCTGTGAAATGTTTGCTTTATCTGTTGTGCCTGGTTCAGCTGGTAGCCAAAAGGACTGGGTTAAGCACATGCTTCTGTATTTTTCTGAAGCCGTGGCTGTGAGTAGTGACTGATCTGACAAGATCGAGTCTGCTTATCGGAGACCTGACATAGTGCACAGGAAATTCGGGACAGGAAATTTGGCACCCTTGGCAAAGGACACTGATAATCAGGGAGATCTAGGTAGACATACCCAGCTTAGCTCTCTGCAGCGAGGGGGAAATAGACAATATTAGTTAGATGGATAAAAAGAAGAAAAAAAAAATACAAGAAGAGAAAATGTTTGGAGGAACTTCAGAAGTTTAGTGGGAAGCTTTCTAAAATGCTAATTCTTAGGAGACATTATAAATAACTGAAGGAAAATTATCCCAAAATTTTATACGTTTGGGGCCAGTCTGTAGAAATACAGGGTAAAATGAATCCAGGTTAAGTGTGACCTGTGACTGCACTCATGAAAAGGGTATGTGTAATGCACACATTATTCTGCGTGGCATCGTGGGGGTTTTTCTGGTGGACTATTTAGTAGAAATCCATCTCTAAAATTACCATTTTAAGTGTACTTACTGTAAAACCTCACTGTTTGCGGTACAAAGTCTTTTAAGAAAGTCTCACCATGCGAACAGGATGATAATTTGCTAGAGGTGAGTGTTAGATACATCATTTTACAGCTGTAATATTGGAGGGCACGATAGTCCGGCAAACAGCACTCTGCGTTGATTACCAGATTATCATTTCATACAGCAAGGCAGTTGACTCTTGATCTTACTGCTTTACATCTGCTGACAAAACCCGAAAGCGTGCTGCTTAGGTGGGGAGGTGTTACTCAGTAAGATGGTGAGCAGTTACTGCTCTTCAAGAATTAGACCTTTAAAGAGAAAGAGCATTCGGATGGTGCAGGTTGGTTTGTAAGTGAAATGGCAAATATTCCTTATAAGTGATTAAAAAGTTGGGGGGGGGGAGGTGAGGGATGCTTGAAAATTGTCTTCCAGTGCCTGGCTTATGGTGTCCATATGTGTTTTGCTGTGAGCAATTCACCTGCTGTGCCCGTAGAGCCCCCAGCAATGAGCTTTGCTCTGGGGGCAGCCCCCACCCCACAGTCAGGGCTGGAACTCCCTTCAGCTTCCACCCCACAGGGTGGGCATCACTCGGGGTCTTTTCTCTAAGACTCATTTGCAAATATGGGTATCAATTGGTGAAGTCTTAAGAGCCAGCAGGTGTTCTGAAGGAGCTGCTCTCTGACTTCTGCCCTTTCTCCCCCCTCCCCATCCAGCTGAAGGTGGCCAGAGCAGCAGCCAGTTCCAAGGGAGACCTTCTGAAGTTTGGTCCCAGTGGCAGAGCCAACATCACAACCAGCAAAGCGGTGACCAGCATTCGCACCCACAGCCCAGTCAGACTGAGGTGTTCCAGGTGAGGAGAG
Source organism: Jacana jacana (assembly GCA_013400555.1). Lineage (NCBI taxonomy): Eukaryota > Metazoa > Chordata > Aves > Charadriiformes > Jacanidae > Jacana > Jacana jacana. The sequence goes on from VZTM01037610.1 coordinate 411,249, forward strand.
CCCAAAGTGTCTCTGATGGCTTCTCACTTCTGAGTTGAAGAACCGTGACCTTCGATGACCAGGGTGTAGCAGGGCTTGGAGCAATTCCCTTTTGCTGTGAGCTGCCATAGCTCTGCACTGGTGTTTGCTACAACTCAGCTGGTTTTGTTTTCTGCTGAAGAGCAGGACATTTGCTGATTTAAAATGCTGTTTTCCCTTCTCTTTGCATCCTGTGCCTAGGTGTGTTTTGCAGGGAAGTCATGAAATAGTCCCTAATGGAGTGTCTGTCTTATCCTATTGCTGGTCTCTAAAATCCCAGTCAAGTCCAGTTAGACATCAATGTACTTCTCTGATAGTTCAAACAGGAAAGGATTCAGATGTTGCATAGAATCAGTTGTCACAGAAGATAGTGGCCAATGATTTTTTAAGGTTAAACCCAGTCAGTTACCACACATCTGGTAAACAATCCTCTTCAACTACCTAATTTTGTAATAGTAAGTATGGTCTTGGGCTACAGATGGAGTGAGACTTTATAAGTTAACCAGTAAGGACTCTCCTTGTATAACTTGTTTTTAAATTAGGTCAAGAAGACCAGTTTGCAACAAAACAATGCAGATAGATGCAGGAAAGACAGTTCAAGCCCCAAGCAAGGTTTAGAAGTGGGGCACCTCATTATCTTTTAGAAAGTAAATTCACCTGCAAGACCGGGCTCGTGCTCATTTGCTCTCAGGAACGCTGCAGAAGAGATGTTAGCCTGAAAGTATTCCTGTGTGAACGAACCATCACTTCACACAGGAACAAAGAACATCACTACACCTGGAATAAACTACTTGTCTGCATGCCCCATGGCCCAGGCAAGACTAATCTCTTGCATCTCTCTCTCTGTAAGCAAAGTTTAATCACTTTGTACATACTTTAACCCGAAAGTGTATTCAAGGGAATTCCACTGGGGCTGATGGCAGTGTGGTTCGATGGCCCACAGAGACATGGTGCTCCAAGCAGCCTCTTCCTTGTGTTTCAGGCAAGTGCTGTGTCCCAGCAAACGTCTTATGAAATGAGTGTGAAGGAGAAAGGAAGAATGGGAGAACTGGGGCTCACCTGCAGAGCTCTCGGAGGTGACTCTGCATTTGGAGAGGATTAGGATAATACCTGGATGTAATGAGAAAGTTGGATGAGCTCAGTTCAAATGCCTCTGAGAAGTTGCTTGGACTGTTTGTGCTTGAAGCCAGCCCTGGGTCAGCTGGACATAGGGAGAGAGGCAAACTGGAGAGGGGAGTTACCTTGCCAGGGCTGTACCCAAGATGACCTTGCTTCAGAGGTGCCAGCAGCAGAAATGCCTTCAGAGATGGAAATTTAAACAAGTGGGGGCAGCAACAACTTGCCCTTGGCTGAGGAGGAATGTGGAAGAACATTAAATAAGTGCAAGTTTTGGTCAGGAAGTGAAGGCTGACCCTGGCAGCTGAGAAACTCCAGTTGTGTTCACAGCCTCTTTCACTGCCACCGACAGGGATGCTACAGAGCCCTCAGATGGGCATTAATCTCCCTTATGATTTGGGGGTAACTTCCCAGTGTGCAGTAGCTCTCAGTAGTTATTCCTTTACAGAGCAGATCTTGTGAGCTTTCTTTGCTCTTTAGGTTTTGTTTTATTGTAAGATTAACGAGCCGTCCCTGGCAAAACTTGGCTTTGCAGTAAACGCTTATTATTGTAAGGACTGACAGGAAAAGCCAGCATAAACTCTGGTTTTCTCAGCAAGGGATATCTTTTCCCTGTGGCTTCGGTCTCCAGCTGAGAGGAAAGGTTGAGTATTTTTTGAAGCCTCCTGCAGGGATCTCACGTGGCTCGAGACACGTGGGAGCAATTACCATGAAGTCCCATTTTTCCTGAGGAGTTCCTGCTAATTTCTCTGCCTTTGTACATGTATGGAGGCTGCTTGGGCATCTTGTTAGCTGAGGTGGATGTCCAGTCTTTAGTGCACCTCAAAGGACAAAGAGCGGTAAAACGTTCACTTAGAGAATGCTAGTGAGGAGGGGAGATCCTCTCCAAACCCGTGCTTATACAGTAGAAGCCCCTTTCTGCAGGGTGGAGGAGTATGTGGGATGTTGAATACTTCCCATACAGTGAACCCAGAGAGTTTGGTTCTCTCCATACATAGCCACCCGTTCCAAGAGGAGCTGTGTCAGCCTGGGAGGAGTATGGAGCAGTTCAAATGTGCCTTATTCACAGGAGCAATCCAAAACTTCTGCCCTGCTCAAGTCCTACCTCCTGTTCAGAAATGGCCCAGCAAAACATAAGCAGCACATAAAAGTTAGCCCAGCCCCCTGCACGGGTCAGGTTTTCATCTTATTTATCTAACCTTTGGCTTTTTCTGGCTTTATGCTGAAAAGATGAAGAGGAAGCAGTTTGTGTCTGGATAACATGTGAGCAAGTGACATTTCACTTCGATTTTTCCTTATCATGCAGGACATGCTGCCGATGCCAGGGGATCCGACGCAGGGTACTGGCAATTACAACATTGAAGATTTTGCTGACCTGGGCATGTTTCCACCATTTTCTGAGTAGCTTGAGAAGCAGAAGTGGAAGTTCTTCTCCAAGGCCATTCCAGTGTAATTTTGGCTCTGCTTTTTCTGTGTTGCATTTCTGTAGAAGCTACTAAACCAGAAGATACATTTCTCATGTTCCAGATAGTGGTGTAGGGCTTGCTCTCTCCTCCTTGGGGTGTCAGTGCCGACAGAGGAGCTCCAGCACTTGGTAGTGTTCGTTGACAGCTCCGTTTAATTTTGGTTTGTTTTATTGTCATCTACCTCAGAGATGAAACCCTTTGCTTGATTTAAACAAAAAAAAAATTATCTCTGAGTCTTAAATATTTGAATGTGAATGATACCTACTATTTCCTTTGAATGGTAATTTTTAAGTAGATAACGAAGTAACAAAGACTAACAGAGAAAAGGTAAGGTAATGTCTTGCTACAGTGCCTACCGCTCGATTTCGATGCCTTGCTTTAAGCTTAAGTTTCTGGAACTTAATATTCAGACAAAATACTCTGTTTTCTTTGGTTCTTGTAGTTATTAGGTCACTTCAAATGTGAGATTAAGCAACATAATTTAGGCCTCTTTCACCAGAAGGTTCAGTTCTGCCTTTTCTAACTTAAACTTGAATGTGTGTACATTTTGGTACTTTCTGTATATCTTGTGCTGTATGAAGTGATTTCCTGTACTGGTTTCTTTTGCCTTTAGCAAGGGTCCATTCTGAAGTGTACTGAAAAGGTTGACAGTATACATGGAGGATTTAGATGTTGTGGGAGTCTCCATCACTTCACATAGGTGTTCTTACTTTTAATTCAGGTGGTTCTCTATTCAGAACAAGCATTTACTTACATAAGCTATTAGTCTGGTTTTGCACTGAATTGAGGCCTGTAACTCTATATGTTTCTCACTGGCTGCTTTAATTTCTATTGTTCTTGCTTTCCCAAAAAATATTGCCTCGTAAAAAAATGACTGTAAACACATCAAGATTGCATTTTCTATACTAGCTGCATTTCCTTTCTGTGAAGTACGTTTTTATACTGTGAAACCTCACATTTTAACAGTGCAAGGTGGTGGCCTATTCTTAGGAAATCATTCAAGCTCATTTGCTGCAAGCGGTGAGATGGTTTTGTAGTGTATAATTTTTTTAGAGTGAGTTGGTAATAGATATCAATTGGACTATTGTCCACTGCGTATACAGTGATAACTTGAATTTTTGCTTGGATTCCCAAGCAATCACTTTTGTTAAACCCTCTTAACCCTATTCTGTTAAATAAGGGATTTTCAGCTTACCAAGTATGTTGAGGACTCTTTGACTACTTTGAACGCTATATGCTTTCCCACAGAGGTAAGTTAATCACCCTTCTCTTGGCCAAGTCACCTACCATATGTGTTCATCAGAAATGTGGTAGAAAGGTTTTCATTCAATATTTCATATGCAGGAGAAGTGACAGAGGTTGGGTTGTAAGGTCAGCATTTTTCTCCAGATTGTTTCTTCTGGGATGGGAGGAGAAGGAATCACTCAAGAAGGACAAGGAGCTCAGAGTTCCCATGTGCAGGTTGTTAGCAAACTTTGAGGTTGGCTTGTGGTAGCCAGCCTGTGGGAAGGAGTAAGGGGGTAACTTCCCTCTGGCTTTGCATGTTCAGGGACCATCGCTGTCCTTGAAACAGCAATGCCAGGACATAGCCCCCATCCAGAAGATTGCAGTAATTCTTAGACCTCGCTCGGGTCTGCCTTCTCATAGCTCTTCTGAATTCTAGGGTGCCCCCAACAGGAGGTACCCTGCACATTGCTGCAGTCCATCCTGTCAGGATAATAACCCGAAAAGCAGACAGGCCCCTGTCCTGCAGCCTGCTCTGGTCACCCTGGTTTCACGCTGATGAGCAGCGCAGGCGGCCGGGCTGCAGCGAATGTGGCTTTACCCCTAAGCCATAAGGTGGTGTTCCCATCTGCCTTTGCTTCTCCGGGAAGAGCATGTAGTTTTCGATATCCTGAAAGAGTCCTTCCTGCTGTTCCTCTCTCTGAATCTGGGACCAATCTCTTACCCTGCATGCAAGAGGGGCTAGGAACACTTTTTTTATTACTTCTTTTTTTTTTTTCTTGCTAGATGCAATACTGGAGAGGCCTCAGATCTCCTGGTCTGTACTTGCCTCACCAAAATCACACTGAGAACAAACAAACAACAAAAAACCCCCCAACCTTGTATCTCTTCTCTCCCAGATATTGGGAAAATACCTTCTTAGGTGAGCAAGCCTAATGTACTATTCTTTAAAATACATGGATGTTTGTTCCCTTGGCTCCTTCTCCCTTTCCCCTCGCGCCGCTCAGAGGAATGACTGCTCATTGAATCAAGAGAGGGACAGCAAAGCCAGGTCCCAGAAGGAAGTTCATTGATGTCTGCACAAGGCGCCTGGATGCTGCGCTGGCTGGAGCGAGGCAGTCAGCGTCAGTACAGCAGGACGTGCTCCTAGAGGGGGCCTGATGACGAGGGAGAGCAGTAGGTGAGCAGTTTGTGTCTCTGCACAGAAGGCACTTGACGTGGTAAATGTCAGTCCTTCAAAAATTTAAAAAAAAAAAAAAAAGTAAAGTGAAAAATTAATTGAAAAAATGCTGTTCCTCTGTTGTATTTTGCCCAACAAACTGCTCTAAGTATATTTATAATTACCTTTGTTCCTGAACTCAATCTAAAAATAAGCTTTTTTTAAAGTAATTTTCTTTCTCCTAAATCAGCGATGATGACTTCCTCAGTGTGCCATGGTTTTTATACTACTGTAGAAGGCTTCTTGGGTACAGAATTTGATTGTGCTGTTAGAAGTGCACTGTTAGCAGAATTTCAAGCACATCTCTTTATTTTGTTGGGTTTTTTTAAATACAGTATTATTTTTTTGAAGCAAATATGCCTAAGGCATCAGAGCATGGACTGCTTCTCAACTTCTAGACCACTCCTGCCTTTCCAGTTGGGAAGGGGGCTGGCTACTCTGTTAAGGGGCATTCCAGATAGCGCCAGGTTTGGGTTTTTTTTTCCCCTGTGAGCCATTATGGTCCCTCGTTTCTGTTCTGCCATCACGAGGCAGTGCTTTTCTTCTTGGCATTTCCACCCTTCCTTACCTCCCCTCCCCTTCCCGGCCATCCCGGTCTGTGCAGCGCTTTCCCACGGCCGTGTGGGAGGCGCTGGATTTGCCCTTCCTGAGCCAGCGAGGAGGGAGCACTTCATAAGCTTAAGGTTTGGCAACTTTGTGCTTCTGGCCGAGCAAACGAGCAAGTTGAGCATTTGCTGCCGCCGCTGGGCATCCTGCTCTGCCCTCACCGCCGTGTCCGTGGCTTTGCTCCTCTGAAACAGCCTCCTCCCGGGCCTTGTTGGCCAAAAAAGCTGCGTAGCGTTGGCTGTGCTGTATCTTTTTGTCACGTGTTTCGTTACTAAAGCAACTTACTTATTCTAGAGCTGAAGTTATCTAGTGCATTTGGGATGCTGACGTTTTTATTACGTGCCGTTGGTGTGGCTTTGCTGGCACTTTGGCTGCCGGTTTCCAGAATTTCACAGGTGGTGGATTTCTCGTTTCTCTTGTGTATTTTTCTAGCTGGAAATAAAGCTGTGATTTCTGATCAAACTGTGTTGCAAACGCAGGGTTTCTTGAAACTGAGTCTTTTGGTTTTAAAACTGATGGAGCAAGAAACTGCAAACAGTAATGGTCTGGGCGACTTACTCCAATGAACAGGCATGTAGGCTTGAGAAGATCTGAGATACTAAACCATTAACATTCGTTTATTCAGACAAGCAATCCTGTTTAACAAGAGGGACTCCAGCACATTACTTGGTACAAGTGCTACTGGCAGTACCTATGGTGATGCTTTAACCAGATAGTTCCATCTGTAGCTTTGTTGCCTTTTTCTTTTCTGTTGAAGTACAGTATGAAACTGTAAATACTTCTTGCAGTACTGCCTTTTTAACTCTTAATTACTTTCGGCACAGTGTGAAATAGTGTTGGATTTACCCAATTGCTATGACATATATTTTTATACATAGGTGTACTCTTTTTTCGAGAATAATACAGCCATTTTGTCATTAATGCCTTATCAGTGTCATACTGCTGTTGCTCTTTGTTTGCAAGGTATCGAGTGGACTAATTTCTAGTTCAGATATTTTCCCTTTTCCTGGCAGCGCTCAAGTTTGGCTTCAGGTGATTTTTGCCAGAGTCCCATTTTTCACAGTTGTTAGCTGTGAGACGAGGAGAATGTGGGCTTTGTTTTGTTTCTATTAATGGAGCAAAGAAAAGGTGATGGCACCTAATTGTCTTTAAAAGGTCAGTCTTTTCCTACTCTAGACCAGAGTGCATTTTGTGGAACTGATGACTGTGGGCACTGATTACTTTGTGTAGATTAATGGTCTTTAAAAAAAAATAAATAAGAAAAATAAAAAAAAAAGAGGGGGTTTTGGGGGGGAAGAAAACAACTCCAAAAATGGGCTTCTGTCATTGTTAGGCACTTGGTTACTTATCTGTTTAAACTCTTCATATTGATGTGAAATTGTGCTGTGGATAAAGTGTATTTTGTACTTCTGAATGTTCTATATTTATGACTAACAAGTACAGAACCAGTTGTGTGTATGTATAACTAATAACTGCCTTTTTAAATTTCATTAAAATAAAAACGTCATGAGCTGTTGTTAATTCCTGTCTTTCTGTAAATAAACAAGAGATGCTGTTGGGAGTCGTCGAGTAGGAGATAACCCTCAGTTATGAGTTGTGCCAAAAATCAGAAGATGGGGCATTGATCTTTGTTTTTTAATTCTCCTCCTGTGCTGTGTGGTCATGGGCAGGAAGTTCCCCTTTTACCTGTCTTGTATAAAGGCTGTCCAAGGGAGCGGGAGAGAAATGGTGATTTGAGATTTCAACTTTTAAAAGAAGTTCCAGAAAAACTTTATTAACACCCTTGTTCTGCTGATGACACTGAGGTGTGTTGAGTCGGTATCTGTTTTGTCACGGGTTTCATTAGAGCACAATTGGTTTAGAATTAATTCATAGCCTGTGGTAATTTTTATTCACTCCCTGGGGTGGTAATATAGTGGCTTCTTTGTCCACCTTTTGGTCTCATTGTTCAAAGTTTAAAAACACTCGCATCCTTCCCGCAAACATCCTGGTGACCTTTGCAGAGACTCTCTTACGTAAAGTGCATTTGCCCGTCACTGTGGTTCTTCATTGTTTTTACGCTGTATTTCTTCGTCAACTTGATAGAGATTTACTTTGCTAATAAATCCTAAAAGCTGATGGGCAGATGCTGTGTTCTGGGGCCTGCATTCTTGGTACAGGGTAGGTAGTTTTCACAACTCGTACTCTGTTTTTCAGGGCTCAGCCTGTGGAGAGCAGACATGGGCTTGACTGGGACCTGACGGGGAACCCATGGTCAAAGCAGGGCACTGGGATGTGCTTAATTGGACCAAGCCCTACCAGCTCTGTCAGGCTCTGCTCGCTCAGTTCTCATCCCAAAGACAGAGCTGGGTCAGTGAAAATGTCCCATTCGTGCTGTTTCGCTGTGAAACTTGGGTTTTGATCAAAATCATGTTCTTCTGGCGTTTCCCCAGATGCTTGTGAAAACTTCTGATGAATGGACGTGCCCCAAACTGTGAGGCCCATTTGGCAATGCAGTGTTTGGTGCTTTTTAGTAGGGTCTTAGTCACTTTTGAAGAACATCGTCCAAGCAGAAAGGCGCACACACCGGTGATGCACCGACACTGAGCAGAGTATGGTGTGGTTGGGCTGTTTTAGGATCGCTCCTGGCACTCTTTTTCTGTTGATCATCATTAACCTGTGCTCTCATGAGCTAAATCAAGTGTATATCTGGGCACAAGGGTGACAGCAGGGTGTGGAAGTGCTGGCAGCTGTTAAATGTGGTGAGGAATCTGGGATTGGAGATACTGGATGTGAAGTGGAGCCAAACGTTTGGTGACAAACAGTCGCGGCAGGTCAGCATAGCCGGGCACCGTAGTAGAAATCCACACACAAAGGCTGGCACGCAGGGAAGGAATGCAGTGGAGGTTCACTGTATCCCTACACTTACTGTCTTTGGCTCTATAAACTGGCACTAATGACTAATAGCAACAGCTTAAGTCTTCATTATGATGATAGAAACATGTTTTTCTTCATTTTTCCATGTGAGGTAAATCTTAGCCACATTTCCATCAATATGCCATCATAGTTCAGGAAGTATTACTCATTTAATTTTCCCAGTTTCTCTCCAAGTTGGATGTAAGATGTAACGGGGACAGCTACAGGATGAATTCTTCCATCCTTTTTCACCAAGTTTCAGCATATTCCTGATTGGAAATACTCAGCAGCATCTTTCATCAAACTTCTTGGTCTGTCCCACATAAAACAAAATGGAATCACTTGAACTGTTTTAATGGATTTGGGATCAGATCCAGAGGTTGCTAGGGCATCTTTTCATTAGCTCTGGAAAAAATTATCTTCTAATTATAGACTGGCACTAAATACTCATATACAAAATATGCCACTTGGGACCCAATTAAAAAAAGAGTCAACCCAAGGCTCATGCATGGAAGATGCACCAGCTTAAGTGCAATTACCACAGTTCTTGCAGGCGAAAAACCTAACAGCTGTACACACATTGCTGTGATTGCAAAAGTGCAGGCACGACTCCGAGGGACAGCAGAAAGCCCCAGCTTGGAAACCTGCCCAAGACACACTCTCCTTCGGGGAGATGAAACCACCCAGTGCTTTGGCACTCTGTGGCCTTGTGTAAAGAGCAAGTTCCTCTTCTTAGCTAAGAAGGTTGGGTTTTAAATACTTGACATGTCTTTGTAAAACCAAGAGGCCTTGAAACGTAGAAGTGCAAGTTTGAACTGCTTTGGTGCACCCTGTCATCCCAAATGTGATTTGGGTGGCTCACAGAGCCTCCCCAACCAGCACTGCCCATCCCTGGTCATGGTGGCCAATGACCCTTCCCTTGGAGCCCACGGCAGATCTGTGTGTGGTCCTGAAGCAGCTTCACTCTGCAAAATAAAATCCCCCTATAGTTATTTTCCACTTAATGCTGGAACTACTGGCCAGGTAGAGCCATTGCCCCTGAGGAGCAAAGATGTTGAAGGCTGCGTTCTCTGTAGTTTTGGGACTTTTTTTGCTAAATAAACATGAGAGAGAAAATGCTGCCCTGGCACATGTGCACACAACCTACACTGTCTGCTCCTAGTGCATGTGGTGGGAGGCGAAGACTGGATGGTAATACTTTCCACTTAATGAAGGAATTTGTGCTGTGGGATTTATCTCAAAAGCAGCCCTCCTCTCCCTTGATTTCCCTCGTTGCAAGCAAGCTCAACGTGTGCAGGCCCAGGACAAGGGATACCAAAACATGACTCACAGCGGAGACATAAATGCTGTGGGATTCCTTCCTTCATGTAAATCACACTCACTCAATCAAATGTCACCACGGTGTTTCTGGCTCACATCATTCTGAGCAAAACTCTTCAGGAGGCAATGCTGTATAATGCTGGTGGCTGACTGAAGACTTTAATTACTAATTTATTTTTTTTAACAGGAACTCATGATGGGTATGTCACATCATTACTGGCTGCCACCTTCTCCGACAGCAGGAGAGTGCAGAGTGCTCTCTGTAAAAATTTAGGGTTGCTTGAGGTAATTTGGGCTGGTCTGTGGATATGAGGAAGGTGCCATCTGCCTGCCCGGGCACGGTCTGCTGGGGGGAAGCATGAGGTACGCATGCAGCTTCCTTCCTTCGTTAAAGAGGCAGTCGGAAAAAGCAGCTGCTGTCCCCCCTTGCAGTGTCACTTTGGCACCAGATTACAGAGGTGGACTTGCAGTCCCCCCTGTACCTCCCTGTGTCCTCCCTGCCCCCCCAGTGCTCTTCAGTGTGCAGCTGCTTGACTCCCTAGAGCTCCTGCTGGGCTTTTCAAAACGGAACAATTTATGGTGCAGTAAAACAAAGTCTGGGGTTAGACTTGGATTTTGCACAGCATCAACTAATGACAGCCTCTTCCTTTAATACCAAGCACATGTGTCATCGCGGTTGTCTTGTGCAGTCAAGAAAAGTTCTTGCCTGATGATTTACTCAGTGACGTAGGAAGGGGCCTTTGTCATTGTACCCACAGAGCTCAAACACGGAGGGTTTGCATCTGTCCTGGTAGGGTGTGCAAAAAAATTAAACTGAAATTACTGAAAAATTGTCTTGATTTTATTCTTTGCAACCCTGAAACTAGATGGTTCCAGGTTTATGAAGCACTTGCAGAACTGACACCTTGTTAACTTGAAGTGCTTACCTTTTCCATTGTCTTTTTTATAAAAAAAAAAGTTTAAAATATATCTTTTCTATGTATTATATAATATTAATATTTTTTTAATAAGGTATGCATGGAAATTTGTGAAATTCCCATGAAAACTTTTAATTATCGACAGACTGTATGTTGTGCACTTCTTTTAAGCCATATTGCATTCTGCACTGCACAGAGTTGCTTACCCTAAAGGAGTGCTGAATTGGAGTTTATTTAGATTCTTAACATATTTTTTGTGACCCCCATGATTTAAGGTCAGAGACCTCAGCGGGGAGTCAATGGAAGTTGTCACTTTAATCATTTTAGTTCTAAAGCTTCATCAAAGTTATGCGAATTGACCTAAATTTTCAGGTCCTGCTGCGGGAGTGGGGTTCTGCACTAACCTACCGAGGCTGACCTGGATATATCGGCTGGTAATGAAATACCGGAGTGAGCCCACTGAAGTGTCAATTATATAAAGAAGGCTACTAAAAGACAAGAGCCCCAGTTCAGTAACTGGTAATATTTGATATTTATAGATCGGCTGTAGACACGCGTGACACTTCATCGCAGGCTGTACACCCACTCCGGGCTCCGGCAGCAGATTTCCTTTGACAGGTTTGTAAAACCCCCAATTTATCCCTTGTTCCACTGTGTCACTAAAGGGTGGGTGAGTGGCTTTTTGTACCGATGTTAATAAGGTGTCGAGGCAATTTTACAAGCCTGTTTTAAAACCAACCCAAGACTTGAGCATTGAAAAGAGAAGTTTATTAGCAGAGGTGGGAATATCAGAAAACAGATTCCTGTTTTTCTCTTGTTTTCATGCTCGTTCTCCCACCAGGAGTATGTTTCACAGCCATCTAAAACACTGGAGCTGAGCTTCCAGCAACAAGTCCATTAATAACTCCTACTTCCAGGAGGTTCTAAAATTGGGTTAAAGATACCCTGAAGGCTGAAATTTCTTCGCTGTTAAAGTCTGCCATCCAGAAGAGAACAATCTCTCTCTGAAAAAGAAAAAAGAGAACAGGCCTTCTGTTTCTTTCAGTTGTTTCTCATTAAGAGAACGTGCACTAAATGCTCCATTGGCTCTGCAGTAATGGAGAAGGTCTGATTCCCAAACCACAGGTCACAGCTGGGCTTTGCAGCCACAGCCCATGGCTCAGGAGGTGTTTGGACACCAGGAAATGCTTCTCTCAGCAAGCTTGTGCAGAGTGGCTGGTGAGGGCTTCTGCTGTCTCCATGCTTGGATGGAGCTGGACTGAGCCTCGGTTGATCAGGTGTCAAGCTGGGGAGAGGCCCGCTTGCCCAGGAGGTGGGAGAGATGAGTCCATGGGTCCTGTACCTCCAGTGGTCCTGGGATTTGGTGAGGTCAGCTCCAGCCCTCAGTACAACTGCAGAGTTGGAGAAGGCACCTTTACATGGTCACTGACCCCGAGTGAGTTAAAAAGCCCAGCTGGCCTCCTCAGCAAGTTAGAGCAGCTGCAGGACAGAAGACACACAGCCCCAAGACTTTCTTGGGCTACTGCCACCTCCAGCTCTGTTTCCTTCACAAATCCTTTCCCCATATCCAGAAGCCCTGAGAAAGTGCTTCCCACCACACTGCCCGTTGGGGTGCTGTGCCGCCTGGCTGTTCCCACACCCATCCTCCTCTGCAGAAAGTGGCTTTACAAAGTTCTCCAAAATGACTCGAGCTGTTGACAAAAATCCCCTCAAGCTGCTGACAAAACCCCAGAGATGCAGTCCGTCAGCAAGGCCAGGCGCTCAGTTTTGCAAGCCACTTTTCCTTTTTTATTACAGGCCCTGAGAAACAGAGAGGGAAGAAAAGAACCGGGGTGAAGCAACAAAATAGCTATTGCCTGGTTTGGAACGTTTTTCACTGGATTATGTCCAATATTCCATCAAATAAAACCCTTATTAACAGCAGAGTGAAACACAAACACAGCAGTTACCAGACGTAATAACAGTGGGAGAAGTAAACAACGAAGATATTTAATGGGTAAGGTCACAATTTAGCTACCAGCTAAAATACCTTCCGGTAGGATTATTTCCATCATCATCACCCAGAAGTGATATGGATTGGTGTACGCTATGGCAAAAGTATCCTGAATTGAAGGAATTTAAGAGGACAGGCTGTAGTTTCAAATGGTGCCACAGTATTAGCCCTAGTTCTCTATCAACTTAGCTTTTATTTGATTTTTAACTGTCTGTCTGAGCTAGAACTGGAGCCAGTCATGTCGTGGTACTTGCAATCCCACTGCCACACAAGCGCCTGTTCAGATGCAGTACTTGTTATGTACGGCAGGGTTTTTTTGGAAATCAATGCTATTTAATCATTAATGTTCCTGGGCTAAAAGTTAGCCCTGCTGCTTGTGTGCTTTGTCACTTCACTAAGGATCTGCAAAGCTGTGGTGGTCTTACCAAGAAGGCTTGTGTTCCTTTCCTGCTAGGAACAGTGACAAACTGTTGCAGCATGGTTAAAGGTGATCTCAATTTCGAGCAGAAAGACTTGCACAAGACCACGTCAGATGCATCATTTCTGATTCAGAGACTGGCTAACCCAAAGCCATGAGAGGTGAAGGCGAAGAAGACAATTAGAGCTAACACACCCCTTTATTGGAGTCTTTATTGGGGTGTTGCTGACCCTCTGTACCACGTCAGGACCTGGTCCTCTCCTACCCCAGGATTACCACGTCGATCCTCAACATCAAGGTGTGAGAAGGATGTATCTTTTGGGGATGCTGCAGTACACCAGGGTTAAACGCCTTAGTCGGCACACTGAAGCAAATCACTGGTGACCCAAAATCACAACGTGGGAGTTCCTGACTCCGAGGCCCGTGCTCATTCCACCAGACCACACTGCCTCCTGAGAAAATATGTTTTAATGGTATCTGGCCAGCTGTGTAAACATGTCAAGAGACAACCGTATAAAACTGAACTGCTCCCATTATATGCAAGCTATAGTCTATTTTATTTGTAAGCACAAATCCTAAATCCCTCCTCCAAAATTATATTTTCACAAAATAGGGAAATGTGGAAAAACTAAATAACTCCAGAAAATATTGGTGTCTGAGGCTATGTGTGATATGACCAAGTTCACTTCCTCTTGAACAATGAGGCTTTTCCCTTTTACCAGACTCCTCTTTCCAACTCAGCCTCCTGCCAGAGCTGGTTTGGGGACAGATGGGCTGATGAATGAAGAAGGCATCTCTATTTTCACCGTACAAGGTTTCTTCAGCCACTGAACAACAACCTCTCCCCTGCAGGAAAATACGTCACTAAGAATCCAGGCTGTCGGTTAATGAGTCCTGAAACTCCTGATCAACAATGAGGTCCGAGTACACTCAGTGTTCGGTGTTGGTTTCTCATTGTGGCTGTTACCAGAAGACAAAACTCTGCCTGGTGTAGCACACATCCAACCACCCAACAAGAGATCTTTATGCTTTTTTATTGCAAAATGCCCATTTTTCCACCTAAGCATTGCAGGATGCAGAAGAGCAAGTGATGTGTAGTATTTAACACTAAGGTGATGAATCCTCCAAAAGGCAGTTGTAGTAACATCTGATACGATGTATACAACAGAGATCTCAAGGTGCTGGAGCAAATGCAGAGGAGGGCAATGAAACTGGTGAAGGGCCTAGAGCATAGATCTTATGAGGAATGATTGAGAGAGCTGAGACTGTTTAGTTTGAGGAAGAGGAGGCTGAGGGGAGAACTCATCACTCTCTACAACTGCTTGAAAGGACATTGTAGAGAGGCTGGTGCTGGTCTCACAAGTAATTAGCAATAGAATGAGAGGGAATGACTGAAAGCTGCAGCAGGGGACGTTTAGGCTTTACATTAGGAAAGAATTCTTCACAGAAAGAGGTCAGTCACTGGAATAGGCTGCCCAGGGAGGTGATGGAGTCGCCATCCCTAAATGTGTTTGAGAAACACCTGATGTGGTGGTGAGGGCTATGGTGTAGGGGAGAACTTTGTAGAGTAAGGGTGATGGTTGGACTCGATGATCCCAAGGGTTTCTTCCAACCTGTACAATTCTATGATGAAACTTTGCTGTTTTCTCTTATTAAAACAGAGGGTGAGTCGCCATTTATTGCCACTACAAGAGGATCAAAAATGGTGTTTTGGGGTAAGTAAAGTGCCCAGCACTTGCTTAAGCTGATTCCTCTCTCACTGAATATTTCAGACTTCAGTGGGGCTCATGTCTTAAAAGTCACTGTTGTACTTGCTTTCCAGTTCACTGCCAAGGGCCCTTCTCTGGGCTGCGGAGGTGGCAGGGGCGCTCCAGGACACAAATAGTCTCCCTTTGCTCCAGCATGTGGGCACAGCTGCAGCAAAAAATAGTGAAATTTCTCACTTCCAAACTCTTTGGTTCAGGTTATGGTGTGGATGCAGTTGCTAAGTGACAGCATTTCCCTGATCCCACCGCTACGTACCCGGCTTGAAAGCAGTGGAAAGCTTTATCCACAGGAGCAGGCAGTGACAGCGTGGCTCGGCTCTCAGCTTTGCTCTTGGGCACGTGTCGTGTTGTTTCTGCTGCATTTATCAGTAGTAATTTATTTCTTGTTCTCTCCAGCAGTTACACACAGAGCCAGGTTCCCCAAGGAGCTCCACTGGTGCAGGGCTGGAGATCCCACATGTTGCTCCTCTGCTGCTGGCCACACCGCAACAACACAAAACAGAGATGTTCCCTTTCTGTGTCACTTGCCCCACAAGGGTCTTCGAAGTCCTCAGAGGTCTTCTCAGGCTGGAGTGTGAATGCCAGCAGTAAGTAATGAACCATGCACTGGAAAAAGGCACCGCTCGGCTCAGGCTATGGCTCTGATTATTGATAATGCGTTATTTTCATCTTTGTTTAGTAGGATTGTGCTGGAGCCTGCAATCCCTGCTCATGCTATCATGCTAGGCAGTCTCTGTCCCAGTGAAGTAAATGCAAGGTGATGGTTCAAAAATTCCATGTGTGTTCATTAAGCAGGATGCCTATTAGGGGCAGGAAGGAAGTTTGAGTGTTGGATGCTAAAGAAAATGCCTGCGTTGGCAAGTCTGGAGCAGGTATTTCTCACAGAGCAAATGACGGGTAGGGAGATTTCATGGCTTGTTTCTTCTCTGGATTTCCTGCTGGGACCATGACTTCCATGATTTTCCCCTTCTTTCATGCCCTCCCCTTTCCTATCCTCAGCTCCTTCTGGTCTGCATTTGTCTCCAGGGGGTAGTCCCATCCCATGGGTGAGAAAATGCCTCTCTGGGTGCATCCAGTGTGATATATGCCCCGTGCACAGTGTTTCAGGGATGACTCTGGCTGTTCCAGGCCCCAAGGTTGGCAATGTAGTAGATGTAACCTCTTTTCTAGCCTTGGTAGGTCAGTAGTGATGTTCAGCTCACCCAGGTGAACAGGTCTGGGCCTCTCTTGTAGAATCTTAGGATCATCTGGGTTGGAAGGGACCTTTTAGCTCATTAAGTCCAACCATTAACCTAACACTGCTAAGCCCACCACTAATCCATGGCCTGCAGCACCACGTCTACCCATCTTTTAACTATCTCCAGGGATGGTGATTCCACCAGTTCCCCGAGCAGCCTGTTCCATCCATCCTAAACTTGAGACTATTTCCTCTTGTCCTATTGCTTTTTACTTGGAAGAGACCAAACCTCACCTTTCTACAACCTCCTTTCAGGTACTTGTAGAGAGCAGTAAGTTCTCTTCTCAGCCTCTTTTTCTCCAAACTAAACAACCCCAGTTCCCTCATCTGCTCCCCATAAGGCTTGTTCTCTAGACCCGTCACCAGCTTTGTTGCCCTTTTCTGGACATGCTCCAGAATCTCAATGCCTTTCTTGCAGTGAGGGGCCCAAAACTGACCACACCGAACACTGTATGTCAGACCAGAAATAAAGCTGAGCTTTGCTCAGTTGTGAAGCCTGGCACGGTGCACCCGTGAGGTGGGAGAAGTTGGGAGTCTGTGCCGACTCCAGGAGGAGATGCCATACCCTTCATCAGCCCTGTCCCAACCAAGCACCCATTGGCAGCAGCGTGATGTTGCTGGTGGCTCTGTCAGACCGGGCTTTCTCACGTGAGGCTCCCCTGCTCTCTGTTAAGCTGAGGCTGGGGAAAGCTGTCCAAGGCAATGGGCTGGCTCTGGATTTTGCTGACAGGGACTGTGGTGGAGGGATTTAGTTGAGGCCCCAGCTCAGGGCAGGATTTTAGCAGGTGTTGGGGTCTCCCCGAGGCCAGTTTCCGGCAGGCTGAAAGCTGCCTTTCAGCTTTACCAGTGATGATATTGGGTGAGAAAACATTATTATTTTTTTAAATGGAAGTTTCTTCAAAGGAAGATATGAAAAGCAAAAAGTCCTTCTCAAACTAGAATTTGCTTCCTAGAGTCGAACACCGAAAACTAATGAAAGCCAGATGCCTTGGCCTGTCCCAGGAACAGGGAAAGGAAGAGAAACTGACCTCAGCAGCCTGAAAATGTGCAGTTACAGGAACCTGCTCCAGGACCCAGGGTCTCCCAAGTGACAGAAGAGTCTGGGATGTGCTTCTGTTTGCGAAACCAAAACACGGTGTGTGCAGGTGGCGAAGAGGACCGGTACTGCTGATCCAAGGTAAGGCAGCCTCCAGGGGCTGATCTGCTTCCAGGATTTGCCCGGAGGGAAGGGAGGATGTTGAAAACTGCTCTAGGGTGCCCAGGGCTCTGTGCCACTAAACAAATCCTTGAGGAGCCAGAAGGCTCACCGGTGCAAAAGCTGTGTAGGTGTTTAGGGTCCTTCCTGGATGGAAACAGCAATTTGAAGCTGAGCTGTGATGAGCTGGGTTACATGACGATCAGACAAGCCCAGCCTGGCCACCCATTGCCCCTGGCTTTCCTGTTGTGGTGCCGGTGTGTGAGGCAGTGCCAGGCTATGCTCCCATGGAGTGTTCATCCTACCCTTCTGCGTCACCATTTTGTGGGAAAAGAGGTGTGAGTTGTACAGTTGTTGATGGAATTACACAAGCATGGCAGAAATGAGTTTGCCACGCTTTCTGAAGGACCAAGGTCACCATACGAGTATACGCATATTCAGAATACATGTCTGAAGTAGTTGTATGTGCCTGTATGAAAGTATATATTTGTGTCTGTGTGTATATAGACACTCGAGCAAAACATATATGGGCTGGAAAATACTTGAAAAGGCTGTGAATAATCAGTATGGTGGGTGAGAGAAGAGTCCCCCCCTTTCCCTGGGCTCCCGCCACTGCCCCACCTCTGCCAAAGACAATGGCAGGAAGCCAAGGAGGAAGAAAGGGACTGGGGGGAGCTGAACCACCCTGGGCTTCCTCTGTTTCCCACTGAAAGTGCGGAAATTTAGAGGCTTAAGTCTTTTTTCATTAATGTTTCATTTGGACTGAAAGGGCTCATAGAGCCACACTCACTAGCCATGCCCCTGAGCTCGCACACAGACCTCAGGCTGCAGGATTTCATCCAGTCCTGCTGATTTTTCTGGGTGGGGATGAGACACCGATTTCCTCTCAGGAAAGCTCATCTCTTCCTGGGAATGGTTAAATAGTGCTGACTACGCCTATACCTTCTGGGAGGAAGGAGAGAGGAACAAACCCAGCCGGTTCCAGGTTTTGCAATTGGTGCAGACACAGGAGAATAATCTTTAGTAATGAGAGACTGCTAAGCATTTTGTTACAGCCACTTAATGCATGTGCTTGCCTGATCCCAAGGTCAGATATTTCTGCCCTGGTCTCCCAGTTCAGACCAGAGACAGATGCCCAAAACAAGCAGACACAAGTCTCTCTGCACCCTGGATCTTGGTCTTGCTATCGCAGATAAGCACAGGCGGTGCTGGCCCTGGGGACAGACTCCTCTGCCTGTCCCTGCTGACCCCCCTCACCCCACCAGCCTGGGCTCAGCTCTTGGATTTGGTTTAATGATTGATCCACGCCAACACCCTGCAGGTCCTCCAGCTACTGCTGACTTCTAAATGGCGCGCAGTCCAGTAGACACATGTATGTTATTAGCACAGCAAGTCCAGCAGAGCAAGCAGCTCTTCATCGCACACGCTTTCGCCAAGAGGTTATAGCACAGTTTCCACTTCCTGGCAATTAACTCAGTCTTTCCCATTCAACACCAAAAAGCAGCGCCACATTCACAGATAGATAGGTCTGCAGAGCTTGGGAGCTTCTCATTCCAGTTTAGAAATCCAAGAAAATTACTGTGACAAAACATTTTTCCTGTCACTTACAAAGAAAAAACTTCAGGAATATTCCATAAATGGAATATTATTTTCTTCCCTCTGTTTTCTTTCCCTGTTATATTTATATAACACAAGCCTAGCACCATCCAAGCCAAGCATGTGCAAATGACTGAGCTTAAATAAAAGTAGGATTGGATATGGATGGTATCAATGTATACCTATGGATAACTGACAAAGCTTTTTTGTATAGCTCTTTTTTTTTCTCTTTTTTACTGGTTTTGTCATAAGTTAAGTACCAATTTCAGATACTGCTTTAGATAGAGAGATGAAACACAACTGAACCTCTCCTGGAAAGTAAACACTGTCTTGCGACCCCCTGTACAGGTTTGAGGGGGTATAAAAAAATACAAGTAAGTGGAGGAATATCTGGAAGAACTCTTTTCTTTGTCTTGTATTTTACCAGGAGAGTCACTGGAGCAGATGCCTGGATTTAATGTGAAATTTTTTTTAAGCCTTTGTTTGAGGAAGCTGGCAGAAGCACAGCTACAGTCAAATAACTCTTTGTGATGGTGTCATTACCAGCAACAGGTATTCATTGAAAAATTGAGTGAACCCTTTTCTAAATACATAAATAAAAGGCTTGCAGGCTGGTAAAGCATGAGAAGTGATGGTGTTTAGCTGACTGGGCACAGGATTGAGTTTCAGCCCTGCTGTCTGTCTCACTTTATGTGTGGGTAAGACTAAAGGTGGTGAGGTTGAGCATCAACGGCATAAATCAAATGAGGAGCTCTTGGTGGGGGAAATGATGGCTGAAGGTGGCTGAGTTTCCTCCAGCTTTGCTGCTCTCCTTCCAGGTGCTGACTCGGTAGCATCCTCCATGGTCAGGGGTGGGTATGTTGGACTTGGAGTAAGCTGGGCAGGTTGCACAGATACAATGATCCCTGGTGGCCCTGGGTAGATGAGAAGAGCCAAGTCCCTCAGCTGTGGTTCTGCTGGTGGGGCAGGCCTGTTTTACTGATGTAGGTGGGTTCAGTTGCAGTCTTTGTGGCCAGGACTGTTTTCAATTTGATGGCTGTGCCCAGAATAACAGGAGCAGGATGTCAGTGGGAGCCTCCAGAGCTACTGCAGCACAAATACAGATCAGTCCATAACAGATAACGTTTCCTGTCTCCAACTTTTAGGAGAGCCTTGTGGGACAAGGGAATGAAAATCTCCCTCACTCTTTTACTGGTTGTGGTCTCCAGTTCAGGAAGGTATAACAGGGAAGCGCCTGTTCACTACTCTGTCAGCTCAGAATGTTCTCCAGATGCCAATGGGGAGACCTGGTGGCTCCTGAGAAAGCAAATATGGCCATGAAGGCTCATACGAGCGATGACTAGCTCTCCCACACCTTGGGAAGCCAGTGCTATCTGTGACTCTGCCCTGAGGAAGCTAGGTATTGGCTGGATAACAGCCAGACCTGGGCGAAATGGCTGGGCAGAGCACAGCAAGGGAGCCAGGAGGAAGGAAATGAAGTCAGCCCTGTGATCCACACCAGACGCACACTCATGGCTTGCTACAAGCTGGTTGCCCCTCACCATGCCCTGCTCTGATCTGCAGCTGGGGGAGCTGCAGTGTGGAAACACGGTGATTTGTAGGGACCGGTGTGTTCCCACCCAGGCTTGTGTGGTGGCTGATGGACAGCCAATGCTGAAAGTGTTGGGTCGGTAGTGATCACAGAAAATATTTGCATTGTTTATCAGGACATGAAAAGTCATGGGGTGTAAAAGATATATGCACCTAGTACAACCAGTAAGTCGTGCCTTAAGACAGCCTGCTGCTGGGACAACCAAATCACAGCCTCAGGCCAAAGAGGGAAGAAGATCCAGTTCCCTGCAGATCTGCTGGCAGCAGTCCTGGCTCTGTCCTGAACTCCTGCAGGACTGGGATGACCGTGGCTCCGATCCCAGGGGCTGTGGCTGAGGAAAGAGGAGGTGAGCTCAGCGAGGCGGCTCTGCAGGAGCTTCTGACACCAGGAGATGAGGTGAAAGAGCTGGACCTTGGCCTTTTCATGACTCTTAGTAGCACTGATTTGTTTAAAGAAGTAGCATGTGGAAGGAGAGGGAGCAGAGCAGACACAGCTGTGGGGTAGGAGACCAAAGGAGAAAGAGGCAAGATGAAGGAAGACCATAGCTAGGAGACTTGTTCAGCCAAGCCAGCTGCACATCTCATGGCGTGGTTGGGGTTGGGGTTTTTTTAATTGATTTTTATACTAACAGACAATTAAGCTGATCTGTTTATTTTTTGGAAGTTTCTCTAGTACTGAGTCATTTCCTGGGCGGGTGGGAAGAAAACAGCATTTTTCTCAAAGCTTCAAAAGTGTTTTAAGGTTTGGGTTGAGGATTCTTTCTTTGATTGTTTCTTTCTTTTCTTTTAATGAAAGAGCTATGTTTAGAAAGGCATGAAAACAAACCCCAGAGGCAGACAACCCCTAAACTTCTGCCATAGTTGCTCTCTGCTTACAGAAACGGGTGTCCATGATGGGCAGCTCAAGGCAAGGATAGGAAACAAGGTGAAGGACAAGACCTGCCAAGCACCAGACTGCCTTGTCATCATGTTCAGCCGCAGAGCTTGATGCTTTTTCCAGCTCTTACACACGTCACCGGTGTCGGTGCCTGTCTGCTCCGCAGCATGCTGACCTTTCTTCTGATTTACACATCAAAACAGGCTGTTTTGGCAGTGGTTTCCAGCTCAGTAAGCCACATGGTAGTGGACATAGGGCAAAGCTTCCTGTAGCCCCCAAAACTCATGTGTTAGTAAACGCTGTTGGTCTGGGGAAGCCTAGTGTGAAACAATGGTGAGTCTGGGTCTTTTATTGCCAGAAAACACTAAGTACAACGTGTTAGTTAGAACTTTGACTAATAAAAGTGGACATCTACAATCAACCTAATTTACTAGAACTTAAAGCCTAATTAAAAGCAAAGAAGCAAGGGGACTGCCAGCCTGGGAGCTAAGCGCACAAACAGAGCAGCATGCAGTAAGAACCGCGCTGGCTTTTTGAAAATAAACAGCAGTTAAGCCACCTTGAAGGAGAAGCCACACCACCCACATAACTACCAAGCACCAATTTTACTTCGTCCTGTGGGCTGGGGAAAGGAGAACCACCAGCCGTGGTGGAATGAACAGCAAAAGCTTCCATTGACATCAACGGGTCCTGGACCATCTCATGGCCTTCTTTGTTTGCTTGTTACGCATGTCCTGCAGTACTTGGCATCCAGAATGCTTTACACATAGTTTCTCAGTGGAAAAGGAAGAAAACACACACTCTCAGAGTTATTGCTTGTATGTCACACAGTTGGCATGAGAGGGACCATTGCTCTTGGTTGAGCATTGGTGTAATTAACCTGGGAGTCAGGGTCAGCACAGTTACCTCAGAGCCAGAGAGGCTTATCTCACTGCCATATTTAGCCAATTGTCCTCCCTAAAAGAAAACTTCCAGAGGTGGGCTCATTGCCTCAGTGAATATGGCAGGAAACCATGATAAGTATGTTGGGACCATGCACAGAGCAAACTTGATCTTGCCTCTACCCCCAGTTTCTCATCTCTTTCTTTCACGGTGCTTGCTAGGACCCTTAGCGCCCTGTGATGTGCAATAACACCTGGAATTAAGTGCTAGCCTGAAGCACTAACCCTTGGAAGTCAACAGGCACATGGTCAACATCAAGGGCTTGTAAAATAGAGCCTGTCTGTTGAAAGCAGCTTGATTTCTTACTCACAACACTGTATTAACCCATTCTCAACTAAATTGGGGAGGGGCAGTGTTTTAACGTTTTAAAACAAAAAGAAGCAAGAGGATACCAGTGATTAATTTCCTCCAAACAACGTCATGTTGGTCACCTTCCTCATATGTTGTTTGTTTTGCTGATTAGTCTTTAGGTAGATATTCATATATCAACTATTATTTTCCGCTGTGAGTTGTGGTTTTCTGCCCCACAGCAAGGCCAGTTTCCAGGGTAATTGGGAAGCCAACTCCTTTCTAACTACGCAAGAGATGAACCGTGTTTCCTGCAACTTTAATGTCTCCAATGTTAGGGGTTGAGTAATAGCCGGACACAACTGTGTCTTCTGCAAGGAAATATGCCAACAGTTGTTACTTACGAGTGAATAAAACTTACTTTTTTTTTTTTTTAAGTAAAAAAAAAAATTGTTTTGAATGATTTGAAGCTGCAATAACAGTCCCTTCCAGTCAAAGCTTACCCTTCACAACAACAGGATGCATTGCTCTATTTAAGCAAGTAATAATATTGATTTTAGTCACTCCACGTGCTTTGCTTCCTGTTGGGGATATTGCACAGAAAACTAATTCATCACATATCAGATAACTAATTCATTGTGTATTTACAGATTTTATATACAGGGATGTTTTCTAATGCCATCTGTGTGCAAAGGAATCTTTGTAATAAGGTAGCGTGACCTGTTTATTGGCTGTACAAGCAACGATAAAATTAAGGAAAGCAGCCTCTAAAAGCCTGTGGTGCTCTGTTAGTATTAGCAAAGCCATGTATATTTAAGGTCTCAATGCTTCTGACTTAGGGTTGGAAAAAATTACTGTCACAAAATGTTCATTCTGGTGTTACAAGACCTTTCACCTACAAACTCCCAGTTGCTCAGAAGGCAATTACTGGGAGCAATGGCAAGATTTAGCCTAAGGACTTCTGCATTTGCCCCCTGCTAATGATCTGCTGGGATTCTGTCATCTCCCCAAACATAAGCACAGCAGCAGTAATTCTGATGTCTGTCATTGCTTCCTTACTTAGATTAACAGTTTATTTCATGGCTGACTTCCCATCTTGCTAAGTTAGTTTCTCCGTGTCAGGCTGTACTAATGAATAGAGAACAGATTCTGAGCTTTCTCTTCCAGGGGAAAAAAAGCACAAGCTGGGCTGAAAGCAATGGAGTTGCTCTGCTTTGACCTCCCTGTTGTAGGGTGGATCCTCCTCCACCTTCAGGTAAATGCCCTGGAGCTTTTCTTTCAGGCAGGCAAGTGCTGCTGACATTCTTCTAGAAGCAATTAACATTTCAATCATCTTTGTATTTCAGCAATGCAGTTCCTGTCAGGGTGCTGAGGCAACAAGATGTGACAGGCAATGCCCCATGCCTCCAGACTGAGAGGCTGTAATGAGATCTCAAAAACTTCCCTGTCTTCCCTTAAGGTGGAAGACAGGCTGGCTCTCTGTGCTGCACATTTAGTGAGGTGCTGGGGAAGGAAACACACATAGAATCATAGAATGGTTTAGGTTGGAAGGGACTTTAAAGATGGCCTTGTTCCAACCTCCTGCCGTGGGCAGGGACACCTCTCACTAGACCTGGTTGCTCAAAGCCCCATCCAGCCTGGCCTTGAACACCTCCAGGGATGGCAAAGCCAGTGACAATCCTTGGGTGTGCATATGTCAATCAAGGCTGTGCTGTGGGCTCCATTTGTTTATAGAAATATATATATTTTTAATGTCTCTATTTACATGGCAGTGAAGAAGTTTTAATGAGAAAACTATCAGCGTTTGCAGATCCAGGGTTTCATTCGTCCTCTGAAGTCAGGCTGAGCATCTGCCAGCCCAGCTAATTGTTCTAACATTTTCCTGCCCAGCTCTCCACCACTGCGAAGAGGAAGGGGGTGTTAAGCCACCATCTAACCCCAAGGGCCGAGCCTTCCTCGTTAGTGTAAATTGAGAGCCCCCGTTCAGTCCAGGGGGTAGAAATAAAATCGTGGTCAGAATGGATGATGCTTTTCCCCAGTGCCAAAGCCAAAAGGGGAACTGGGTCACGCTAAATAGTGTACATATAGGGAAAAGAGGCTCAAGGGGAACCTTGTCATTGAAGTTCACCTTTATCCTCTTGATACATGAATTACAGTCCCTGAACACCAGTCTCCAACCATGTTTATCTCCTTTATCACTTCCACCCCTCTTCCATCCTGTTTGTTCCTTTGGGCAGATTTTCCACTGTGGTTAATTGACCTGGTTTCACTGGTTTCTGTGAAGGCTGGCCAAGCCTCCCAAGCTGGAGAAGTGCATCACCTTCACTGGGGTTTCAGGGGCGAGGTTGCCTCAACTCTCTCTCAACTGGGGAGCTTTTTTGCTGACACATAAAGCTGCATTTTCACCTCTGTTTCACCAGACTACGACTGGCTTCCGTAGGAGGAACGCCTGGGAAGTGGTGTGAGGAAAAGGAGGATCTGGTGACTCAACATCTGCGTGAAACGTGCGTCTGTTGGTTCAGATAAATTTAACTTGGGACTTGCTCTGAGATGCTTCAGACAGAAAGCAAAACCAGCAGATTGTAAATCCCCAACCAGGGGGTTATTGCCAAATGGATGCACCGCATCAAGTGCTTACAAGAAACAAATGTATCCAAAGGGGAAAAATAATCCTGCTGTTAAAAACTACCACAAACAAAACTGTAAATGCTGCCATCACTGTTGAAACTTGAACTGTGACAGACTAGAATTTCCATCCCTCAAAAAAACGCATTTTGGCCCAAAGTGGGAAGCAGAAAACTTAAAAAATAATCAAAACCCAGAAGCCACAGGATCTAACATTTAAACCCATTTTCTTCTCAAGGCAGACTAAAATTATGGTTAGGGTTGTATTTGTGAAGCTAAATGTTCAGCTCTAAAAAGACCCAGCCCAGAAAAACAGGAAAGTAACTTATTGCATGTGAACAATTTTATTCATTTCAATGGGCATACTGGACTATTTCAAGTTAAGCACCAGACTAACTTCTTATTATAGAATCTTAGAATCATTTAGGTTGGAAGAGACCCTTGGGATCATTGAGTCCAACCATCAGCCCTACTCTACAAAGTTCTCCCCTACACCATAGCCCTCAACACCACATCTGATTGATTCTTAAATACATTCAGGGATGGTGACTCCACCACTCCCCTGGGCAGGTGATTCCAGTGTCTGACCACTCTTTCTGTGAAGAATTTTTTCCTAATGTNGCCTTCTTGGCCACCTGGGCACACTGCTGGCTCATATTCAGCCACTTGTCAACCAGCACACCCAGGTCCTTTTCTGCCAGGCAGCTCCAGCCACACTTCCCCAAGCTTGTAGCCATGCATGGGGTTGTTGTGGCCCAAGTGCAGGACCTGGTACTTGGCCTTGTTGAAGCCCATGCCATTAACATCAGCCCATCGATCCAATCTATCCAGGTTCCTCTGTAGAGCATCCCTGCCCTCAAGCAGATCAACACTCCCACCCAACTTAGTGTCATCTGCAAATTTACTGATAGTATACTCTATATCTTGAGCTCATCAATAAAGACATTAGACAGAAATAGCCCCAATACTCAGCCCTGAGGAACACCACTTGTGACTGGCCGCCAGCTGGATTTAACTCCAGCTGGATTTATTTAATCAGTTCAGAGCCAAAATTCATCCAATTTCAGTAAGGAAAAAACAATCAATCCCATCTCAGTACAATTAAAGAAAAGAAGTGCATTGTACTTTAAACAGTTTCCCTTTTGAAATACAGAGTAATAGCACCTTGTGAAAATAGACACCTCCCAGGCTGAATCACAGCGATGCTTGGAAATGAACAATAAAATTCAGGCAGTGACATACGCTGTAAAACAAAAGGGCTGCACTTCACTCTGGTACTGCCCTATTCCACTGCGATGCTATTCCCTAGCGTACAGCTGTGAGTGGTACAGTGTGAGTGACTCAGCCCAAAAGGCTTTTTTCCTCTCTTCCCTCTGAGTGACCGATGTGCAGGAAGAGAAAGCGTGTTTCACACGGGAAGTTTTCCAGTATCTTCCTGAGCTTATCAGACCTTCCTCCTCTGCTTTCCAACTCTGCAATACTTTTACTGCAAGCTGGCTGTGATTAGGCGGAAAAGGGATGGGTAAGTGGACTGGCCGATAGGTAGAGCTACATACCGCTCCTGGTACCTCTATTCAACACATCCCTCACTGCCAAACAGAACTTCGGTGTCAATATGAAGCTAGTGAGCCCCTGGCTTTTAACACGATTACTGAAAGCCTTGCTGATGTGAATCAGGCTGAGAGTTGGTGGGAAGAGGGTGTCTTTTCTTGATAACCAGAGCACAGAGGAGATCTGTCAGCCTGGTCACCATTCTGAAGGGCTGCGAGGCCTCATCTCCTGTGGCATCCGGTCTTTATTACCTGCTGACAGACATGAGTGTCAACCTCCCTTTTATTATTGAACAAAGTGAAAGCAGTGAGATGTTCAGATTCCTGTGGTCACAGGAGAATAAGGAATATTGCTTAGTGGGAGTATGATACTCAGCAAACCGTGGCCATCGTAGAACTGTTCCAATTCCATCATTATATACACAGTTAATACGTGAAAGCCAAGGCAGGCAAACATATGCTTTGGGTTTTATCTTCTGCACAAGCCTCTAATCTTTCCTCAGGAAATTACCGTGTAGTTTATCAGTACCTTGGCTTTAATTTTTAAAAACTCAAGAGTTCCAATGAGAGGGACTGGCCATGTACTGTTTTTTTTTTCTTATAAATGTTGTTGTTGTTACCTCATTAACTATTTAGCACCCTGGCAGGTTATCTCAATCAGCTTAGCTTGGCAGAACCTCGGGGCTGTAACCCCTGAAGGAAAATGTCACTGCTTTCCTTATCTGATCCTTTTTGGTTAGCAGAGATTTAAAAGCAGCAATAACAGACCCTTAATAAGATATGCTTGGCAGGAAGATACAAAATAACTATTAAGCGGGTTTACATCTGTTTCCTTTTTCATTCACTTTGTAGTATCTAATTGCAGGCTGACCGTTAATCTGCTATCAGGGTGACTTGGGTTATTTTGTTTCTGGGTTTAGCCTCCACATCACTGTCATTGAATGTCATTACTGCTACTTCAGTGGTAAATGATGAGTGTCTTTTCACCCGTACACCCCGACTCCTGCATTCAGAGCGATTAGCAGCACATCCCTCTGAACGCCCCTGTCGGAGAAAGGCATGAAGAAGGACTAGGCTTCACCAGCGAGTTCATATGGCAATTATACATAAAACAGTGGAAGATTTTGGAGGACTTGGGGGTAAATCTGTGGAAAGCTTTATGCACTTCAGAAAAAAACCCTATCTTTTGGGTAAGCGTATTTCCCCTGAAGAACCTCATATGTAACAGCAGAAGTTGCACAGCAAGTTCAGCAAAAGAAAAAAGGGGGAAAACAGTTATTTTTTCACAGGATGGTAAATAATTTTTATTATTTTTCCCTGGCAATGCGAGTCGAGAAAAAGACAATGTTTCTTCTCTTTAGAGAATGTAAGAGTTGGCTTTTGCTGGTCATTTTTCAACTTTCAGGTGTAGTGGGCTGAGTTGTGGGGTATGGGTTGGGTAGGGTCGGCAGCAGTGGGCTTGGTGCTCCCACATGGCCAGCACAAGGGGGTCTCAGAGAGACCCCCCTCTATCATCCTGGCTGGCCAACAGTGTGTGTTACCTATAGAGAAGAAGAGGTTTGAAAATAAGGTTATTAAGTGCTTCCTAAAAAGGCAGGGTTGACCTGAACATGGCCCCGGTACTCAGTGCTGTATTTGTTTGCAACTCTGCAGGTGCCGAGTGCGTTGGTTGTATTAGAAGGGGACAAATGCAACCCGATAGGGACAACTGTGATGTTCTGCCCCTTGGTAGGAATAATCAATTGCAAATAGATGGGGTAAAGAGCCAACAGAGCGCGCAGCAGTTGGCTGAAAAGGTATGGGGGTTAGAGTGGACTGCAGGCTCAATAGGAGCCAGCAGCGTCACGCAGCTCTTAATAAAAAACTAAAAAAAAAAAGAGGAAAAAAAGGCAAACAACATACTGGGATAGATCAGTGAAAGTGCAGTCTACAAGCTGTGAGATCATCACACTATTCTACTCAGCATGAGTAAGGCCACAGCTGGGGTACCGTATCCAGCCTGGGGCTATGCACTTGAGGACAGTTGTGGGTCAGCTTGAGAGAGATGGAGAACGGGAATGACTCAGAAAGAGAAGTCACAAAGAAATGACTGAAGAGGGGTAATGACAAATACACAAATGGCTGCTGTGAAGAGGAAAAGAGGCTATTCACAGAATCACAGAATATCAGGGATTGGAAGGGACCTTGAAAGATCATCTAGTCCAATCCCCCTGCCAGAGCAGGAACACCTAGATCAGGTCACACAGGAACGAGTCCAGGTGGGTTTTGAATATCTCCAGAGAAGGAGACTCCACAACCTCCCTGGGCAGCCCCTTCCAGTGTTCTGTCACCCTCACCATAAAGAAGTTTTTTCTCATATTTAAGTGGAATCTCCTCTGTTCCAGCTTGCACCCATTACCCCTTGTCCTGTCATTGGACGTCACTGAGAAGAGCCTGGCTCCATCCTCCTGATGCTCACCCTTTACAGATTTATAAACTTTAATGCTTAATGTTGATTGTGGGAAAGGTAGTGGTGGGCTTAAATCATAGAACCATATAGCTTGGAAATTAAGAAAAAAAAATTGCCAACAGGAAGAATGGAGACACAATGGACTAGACTGCCTGAGGTTGTCTCACTAGAAGGATTTAAGAACATGTTACTTAGGATGGTTTGGGTTTGCCTCCAAGCAGGACTGGGAGATCTCCTAAAAGGTCACTTGGTTTTACTTTTTTATGCTTCTGTGCTTAAATGTAATTGTATTGCTCTTTTAGACAGTAGGGACCAAATATAGAAGGAAACTTTTCTAGGAAACTTCCCCTAGACTGCCAACATCAGGGTTTGATCTTTCAGAAGCCACAATGACTAAAAGGCAATGTGTGGCAATTCAGTTTGCCAGCAAAACAACTCTGAGACAGCACAGGGGGCTCTCAGCCCAGTGCCCCCTCTGCTTCTTCTCTCTCTTCTGATGAATTTCTCCTTGAGTTAAAAAGGTGCCAAATGTGGTTTTAAGTAATGGCAACAGTTGTAGGGAGTTGGTGAGGAATGAAACCAGGATGTGTCTTTTCTGCTGCCTCCTATCGCAGTTCTCACAGAGAGGAGCATCTCTGCTCACCTGCTTCTGCCCTGAACATCTGCATCCTCCATTGGTCCCATATGCCCAGTCCACCCAACCAGTGCTGCACACAGAGCATGTACCGCAGCGGTTCTGGTAGCTTCACCTCTTCCCTCCAGATTTATTTTGCCAGGGTCTCTCTTCACTTGAAGTTTTCCCCTGTTTGCTGCCAGAACATCAGGGTGGAGAACTCAAGATGAGTATTGCAAAAGCAAGAAGAGGCTGGTGGCAGGCAGCACTTCCAGATGTCTTGCTGTTGTTGCCACAGGAGGCAGCAAGAGTCCCCACCAGCGGATGGCAACAGGTAAAGCAACCCCCAGCAAAGTGGGAATATGTTCCACAACTCAGTTCCCTGCTTCCTTATGCACCGATACAAGCTTGTTACCAGACCAAGGGGAGAACAACAGGTTTTATCCTGGTGTTGATGGCACAACAGAGAAAGTAACGGCTTAAAGAGAAGGAAGGGAGGAGCAGGTAATGCTTGAGAGTTGGGCAATCTGTTTTCCAGCCTCAAATGTACGCTCCAGGTGAAAACATGACATGGTTTTCAGATTCACATCTCTTTTAGCGAGTCCGGTGATGGTCTCAGACTAATGGTGGTTTTTTGGTTTGTATGATTTCAGAAAAGAGAGTTTGAGTGATTTTGAGAAGAAAAAAATCAATATGCCTCCCGTAAGAAATAAAATTAAATAAAACCCACCCTCAGCCCTTCTGTGCTTGTACTTTCTAAAAATGTAATTCCAGCTAATTATAATAGGTTTATTCCAGGTGAAGAACATAGTTCAGAGTTTGGATGTGAAGATGGTTTTTATTTGACAGGCAGTTGGAAAAGGGTACAAGCGCTTCAAGAAAGCATTGCTGGTTTCTGACAGACAGAACACATAAGCCTAAATGTACTTTTCTATTTTAATTACATGACCAGTACTCATGAATGGGAGTCTGAGCTTTATCTCCACTGACCTTGAAAATCCCCTGGAGATTTATGATGAAACGAAACATATGTTTTCTGGTGATTTCTGCAAAATGAGGAAACATAAAAACCACTTGTTCTAGTTTTGATTTTATTTTTTTTTCCCAGGAAAAATGTGATACAGCATCAAAGCTTCCACATTATTGCAGAAGTTCTCCGCTTTAGCTCCCAAGGCATAGATGGGATTTGGCAGTTGTATGCAGACATTTGGATTGGGATTTCATCCATTACAGGCTCTCCCCTGAATTAAACCACACCAACGGTAATTCCAGCTCTTGCTGATAAATCATCTTAATACATTAATTATTGCAATGAATGACATGTGTGTCTACACCTCAGTCACATTAATGACTCCGCAGGAGTGTAGGCACACACAAACTAGTTTTTAATTGATAGCTTAATTATTGATCTAGCCACAGTGACCCAGAGCTCTGGCTCCGTCCAGATTTTGTTTGGTGCCAGTGCCTTAGTGCTTACTCCAGTTTCAGACCGGAGTGAAGGCATTCGTTACCGCCTACACAGAGAGGTCCTGCAGAGCCTTTGCAATGCTCTTGTTACTCCCACGCTGAAAGCAGGGACAGGAGGAGTGTGAATCAGCTGCTCTCTGAAAGTCCCCATGGCTGCTGGGAGCCCAGCTGGAAGCCAAGGCGCCCAGCGAGCATCCTGCACGTATCAGCAGAATCAGAATTCTCACCAAGGGAAAAAACGGTGGGCAAGAGGTGAATGCAAAGAGAAATACATCTATGTGAATGTGCTCAGTGGGAACTAATTTGTCTTTCACCCCAAGTATCAAGTGACTGCAAGGTAGAGAGATAAAGTGGTTTTGATATGCTTTTCTACAATTAGTATCCCTTCCCTTCCCTCCCCTCCCCTNTGTTTTTCACACTTCTTTTCCCTAAGGCTTTCACTATGCTTCATCCCAGTCCTTCCCAATACAGCTATGCAGATTTACAACCCCTTTCATTTCCCACGACACTGCTTACATTCAAAGGCAAAAGTCAGCCTTTTCTTTCAAGATTATGGAGCCATTCTCCCCACCACTGCTGAATGACTCTAGACTGCTACTCCCTTGAGGACTAAACTAGATTGGGATTTATTAGACCCTTAGCCCCCTGTTTGAATGATATATGGCCTCAGGCAGCAGGCACTAAGGTGAATGCACAGTGTTTCTTTGTGAAGGCCCAGTAAACCACGCTACAGAGTGCACCGCCCCAGGCGTTCCTAAACTACCTTGTCCTGTGTCAGCAAGATGCCTGGAGAACTCTCTACAGAGCTTTCGCTGCTTCCTTTTCCCTCTGCTCCCACCCCCTGCATTTCAATACAGTAAGGAAAGGACTCATCCTTAATTGAAATTCCTTTCATCAGCCCAGATATAGCCTGAACAAAGATACTGACATGAAAAAGCAGTCAAGAACCTATCTTTAAAACGTCAATTTGCCAGTGACAAGCATAAAATGCAGGCACTGCAAATCAAGACTCTAAGCCCTCACTGTATATCATATAGCTGCCTCTTCCCCCCTGCTCCCCCCCAGCTATCCCTCCCATAAGTTTTGAGATTTGTACACCTTTGTTTTCCTTTCCACATTCTTCCCATAATGTATTCACAGCAAATCTGAGGATAGCTGGGTCTTGATTAAACTCCTGCAAACCTTAGAGAAAGCTCTTTTAAACCCTGAATGGTGTCATTTATCTTAGACTCATACTTCTGAAGAAATCAATCGTTCAAGCTCAGTGGGTCCTCTACTATTTTTTTCTTTTATTCATTCTGCTGAAGTAATTGATGCATTTTTATCCATATAGACCTGTAAATTTAATGCTACATGAGTTTATGTGGCAGGAAATTGCTACGATCTTGCTCGATTGCAGAAAGAGAAATAAGAAATGGAAGCTCTTTCCACTGGCACAATGTAGGGAAGGATACACCCAACAGAAAAAACATAACTATGGGCCATTTACCGAAGGCTATATTTAGCTTACTGACTCTGGGTGACTAATTTAGGTGTTAAATCTTAATGTCTTGACTCTACAGAGACCAGGGGCTGGCATCTTGCGTGATCGCAAACATCCACCACCCTTTGGCACTTCAAGGCCACGCTTAAGCTGCCTGCAAAGGAGACAGCGGTGTCAGGCTGCCAAGGGTGGATGAAGAGCCACAGCCCCAGTGCCTGCTTGGAAAGGAACAGCATGCGCTGATGCCAACAGGGAGGCTGGCCTCTGTGGGGTGGAGGACCCATCATGTCCCAAGAGCAGCAGTTACTGCCCTGACTCTCCCTTCCTCCTGGCAGCAGAAGGAGCAGCAAGGCCAGCCTTCAGGGGCTCGGTGTCTGGCTCTCCCTCCTTGTCCGTCCCTTTTCCCTGCTCTCCGTTTGCTCTGCAGCACTGCTTCAGCGTTAGCCTGGCACCAGTTTGCTGGGGGCAGCAACAGTAGATTTTCCATACCTATCCCTGAAGTTGGCTCTATGTTTCTGAAGAGCTGTTCACTAAAAGAACTTGAAAGTTGTTGACACCTCTTTACTACTCCTCATTAGTGCCTAGAGTTCTAGCTGTGAAGCTAGGAAGACCTAAAGCTAACATGTAGTTGTACAACTAAAGACAAACAAATGGAAGAATACATGGAAACAGTGAGACACTGCTGGTCAAAGTGTATAACAGGGGTAGCCCTGTCAAATCCTGATTCCCTACCAGCTTTGGCTGCATCACAGGTTCTTTCCTGAGGCCTCTCTACCATATCCCCATCATATGTTCCTTCTCTTTTTTTAGTAGCTCCACTGTCCAATGCTGTGCCTGTGGCACATCTCATACAGCATTGTTGACTTCATTGACAAGGTTTTCACAGTGTGTCCTTATGCATTTCATCTTCTCACTAGGGCAAGAGTGATATATGTATCCAGTAAGTTCTTGATGCCACCACCCGTGCTTCGCCTTTTTTCAGACACACCACCACATCTGCTGCTTTTGGTTTTGGGAGGGTCCTCTATCCATCTCCAGAGCAAATTCATTTTTCTCTTTCAAGTTCACCTTTGCCCTAAAACTGCAAATAACTTTGACAGTGACTTGGCTGATGCTTCATTATTTCCCCCACACCTCAGTTTGGTAGACTCCAGTGTGATTTCTTGCCTTGTATTTAAGCTGGGGGAGACATTGCCTTTCAGTGTTGCTACTGCTTTAACATGTTCTAGAACAGCCCTGAGATATGCAGATAGTAACTAATATGAGCAGTAAGAAGCAATACTTGCACTCTGTGTGCACTATTTGTCCAGGAAATAAGCAAAAATGCATTGAGGAACTTCCTAGTTCGAATGTGGCCTTTGTCACCAGTCCTGCAGTCAGATGATGGCCACACGTGTGCAGGTATTAGCTGTGGACTGTTTACCCAGCTGTAACAGTCACGCAGTTGGGAAGTGACAGCAGGAAGTTAGGCATGGCTAGTGTTTAAGATACATAATCTTCACAGGGCTGCTGCCAGGTGTCGTCTTTGGCTTCGATCTCACCGTCTTCTGGCCTATTCTTTTGTCTATCTAGCCTTCAGGAAAAGGAAGGGGAGTGCAAACTGCTCTGCCCTTCTAGCAGGCCCGGTGAGACTACAGGACATGGTGGAAACAACCAAGACATCACCAGCCCCTCTGAGCTCTATTTGTAATATCTACCTTCTCGGCAGCTAACCGAAGATTCTCCCTGCTCACCTGAGGCACCTTTCTAGGCCCATCAACAGTTAATCAAAGGCTGATAGTAAAAGTCTCAGAGATGCACATTTTGCTGTGGCCTATTTCCCAGCTCTTAGTAGGCTTGTTTATTATTAAATGCTTGCATATTCTACCCTTGCAGGCCATATATTAACATTTTGTGAACAAGCAGGGCACTTCCTCGAGTCTTAGTGTCATGTTCGTTGTAAGGCACAGCAGTAGGGACATCTTTATTTACAGATCATTAAAAAGATGAGTTCTGCGGTAACAGAACAAGCAGCAATACTTGTTTTTCTTGAGCATTTCCACAGTATTTGATCAACTGAAAACTATGCAGACGCCTGCTGGCTGCAAAATGAAAGGAAGAAAGAGCAGAGGGAAGTATGGGGAAAAAGAGAGATGAGACGAGGGACCACTGGACCGAAGCAGTATCATCGAGGGGAATACACAGATGAAAGGTCCAAAATAGCCATTCTTCAAATAGCAATTTCAGATGTTAAACATGAGAAATATTGGCACAGTCCCCAATTCATTGTCCTTCTGTGCCCACCGCAGCTGAGTAACTGGACATAACAATGTCTGAAAATACTGGCAACACCCTTGTCACAGCAGAAGTGTGGGATCTTTAGCAAAAGAGGTGACTGAAGATGGAGGGAGCAAGCTATGAAGAACCAGTGATCTATGGTGGTGGAAGTAGCCAGCACAGTTGTTTGTTGGGCTACTGTAATTAGGAAAGCTCTGACATGCATCTAAAATGTTAGAAGAAACCAAGATCTGGGCAGTGCCAGGGAAAGGCTGCGTGTGAGAGGCATGAAGCTGTCTGTGCCCAGCGTTCCCCAGCCACCTCTTCAGCCCAGCAAGCAGCAGCACAACCCATGACCACCATGGATCCTGGAAGGCTGGAGATGTGGCTGTCACTGAAGCAGCACACAAATGGATGGGTAAAAATTCTCTCTTGAGCAGTTGCTTGTTACAAGTCCTTTTTGACAACCTGGGATGCAGGATGCACACTAAATTTGTGCTAATTTTAAATCCTGATTGCTTTACTTTCTTGAGCTACGAACTCAGGGACACTGTGTTTTCAGCTCGCCATGATGGCAGCAGTATTCAGGATCTCCTTTTTCTTACTTTCCATTTTCTTACTTTCCCATCCTTCACATCCAGCATCATTTCCATTTTAGTCACTCCCTCTTGTTCCTTCTTTCATTTTGTTCTCCAAGACTTTGGCAAACGTTATCTTTCTTGAGAAGGCACTCACCAGGCAAGAACCATTTTATTGTACGAGAGATTGAGATTAATGTAAACTACAGAGAGCATATGATGAGAACAATGAAGGAACTCTAACTAATAAGCTTTGCACAGCCCAGTTTGCTCAAGGAGCAAATTTCGTGATGCTTCCTCTTGGATTCAAAGAGGAGACTTTAATCTCACTGCTATATGTACGACCTAAGGAAGGTAGGGTGGAGCATGGGAAATATTGTCCTTTTAATTGTCTATTCTTTGGAGTAGCAATCTACTCATGATATAACAGCCTCTGCTGACTGGCTCCAGGCGAGTCATGCTGCCTTTGAGAGGGCTCTGAGAAATGTTACTTTCAGTTGGTGGGGCATGCCCAAATTCCAACTCTTATCTACTTTTGTCAGTGTGTGTGCAGGGAGAGGGACGTGTAGCAGCAGCACTGGACTGGGCTTTTCTCAGATCTCATCAGCCAAATCACTTCTCAGGGTATATCCAGGGTTTTCTCAGGGTTGTATCAGTCTTCCCACAGAATATCAATAGTGCCTCTTGTAACAGGTAGGTGGGGCTTGAAGCCATTCATGACCCCCAAGGAATTTCACAGGGTTCCTCGTTTATCTGTTCTGTAGTCTTCACTCAGATTTTTCTATCACATTCTATGGAATAGGAGTCTCTTTTGTCATTTTATCAGATGTCCAAACAGTCTGTACGTGGGCTGCACTGGCTGTCTCTGCCACCTGATGTAAACTGGTGCCGGTAGATGGGACATGTTTCATCATGCTACTCGGTCCCTGGGCCCAGTCACCCTTCCAGCTGGGACACACAATAAACTCTGTCCTCTGTAGGAAACAGTCCATCCATGCACGAGGCCACATTTTCAAGCTGGCTGGAAACGCACAGCCTTCATTTTCTCTCCCAACAGTCAGCGTAGACACAATTACTGCTGGCTGAATTTAGGATTTCTAAAATCCCATTGTTAGCAAAACTAAATGAGAGATTGATGTGGATGGGGGGTGGTCCTACTTTTGACATTCCAAAGACAAAGGAATATTACAGACGACTGATTCCTTTGTATACAGGTTTCAAACTAACTTTCTTAGTGCTGGCAAATGTTAGCGTTGAAAGAGAAGTTCATCTCAGGCTTGTCACTAATTAAATGACCTCAGCTCAACATTCTTCCATTCTTCTGGAGTTTTTGAAACTTTGTTCCTCATAGGTAGCAAGTCAGGTCAGAGACACACAATAGGAGACTACCATAGCGGGGGCGGATGTGTGTGGCATATCTGTGTCTGTTTCGCCTGGAGACTGAGAGGGGATCCCATCGATACTTATCAGTATCTAAAGAGTGGGTGCCAAGAGCATGGGGCCAGACTGACTCTTCAGTGGTGGTCAAGGGGCAACAGGCACAAACTGGAACACAGGAAATTACACCTCAACATGAGGAAAAGCTTCTTTCCAGTGAGGGTGGCAGAGCCCTGGCACAGACTGTCCAGAGAGGGTGAGGAGTCTCCTTCTCCGGAGACATTCAAAACCTGCCTGGAGGGGTTCCAGTTGTGTTTTGCCCACCATCGCTTTGGCAGAGTTGGACAAGATGATTTCCAGAGGTCCCTTCCATTCTGTGGTTTTCTATAGTTATAACCTGTGTTAGTACATTACACAGAAATATGTGCAGTTGTCTTTTGCCCACCATCTTTTGCATTCCACTCTCTGGTTTGATGAACGCGTTAGAGACACAATACCACAACCACCAATTCATGGGTTCTCCTGGATGCCCTAAATGATATGCTAATTTATTCAATGAATTATTTAGGATATGGGTTATTAGCCTGGTTTTCTAAAGAAATGAGGCTTCCACCATTGCACTGTGACTGGAAGCTCTCTGTAGCATCTCTTGAAATCCCTGACCAATTTCAGTCAAACCAAAGATACCGAGGTCTCTATGGCTTTCGGGTCTGGGCTGGACATCACCTTTGACGCCAGCAGAGTGGAGCTTGGGATGCTCCCAGCTGAAAAGCAGCTCTCTTCGCACTTCTGCAGGATTACATGGCTAATTCTCTGGGTGGGAGACTCAAGACCACCGGATACTGCCCAGGGAGCGGCCTGGTAGCCTGGCCCGACCGGGTGAGCTGCCCCTGATCGGTGCACCGGGCCTGCCATCCCACGCTCTGAGGGATGAACAGCAAAAGGCCCTTTCCCTCAGGGTGACCCGAGCGGGGAGACAAGGGAGCGGCGCCAGAGGATCCCAAAGGCAGCGGGAGGTCAGAGAGGCCGCCCCGAGGAGGGCAGAGCAATCCCGGGCAGGGCAGCGACCCCCCGAGACGCCGCCACCTCCCCACGGGCGGCGCGAAATGGCCCCCGCCACCCCCGCCCGCCCCTCAGCCGCGGCCCCT